>LKTO01000417.1:0-45302 GCA_001399465.1 Hymenoscyphus scutula | reverse complement strand
TATACTCTAAAACCTATATAAAAAGCTACTTAGTAAGTAGCTCTAACTTTTTATTCTATTAATAAAAAAAGCTAAAATTGAAAAGCTAGTTTTAGTAGTATATAAAGAAATATAATATAGAGTTTTAGATATATACTAATTATAATTACTTAGTTATTAAAGAAATAAAAAATAAATTATAAATATAAAAGTAATTTTAAGCGAATCGTTAACTATAATTAGTAAATGTCTAAAATTTTATATTTTATTTATTTATATAGTAATAAAACTAAAATTTCAATTTTAGCTTTTTTTATATATAAACTAAAAAGTTAGAGTTACTTACTAAGTAGCTTTTTATATAGGTTTTAGAGTATATAGAGTCCTAATATATATAGGGTTCTAATAAACTACGTTATAAGTAATAGTAGAAATCTTAGATACTAACTAATTATAACCTCTAAGTTATTAAAGAAATAAAAAAACTTAATAAATATAGAGATAATTTTAAGCGAATCGTTAGTTATAACTAGTAAGTGTTCTAAAATTTTAAAATTACTTATTTATATAGTAATAAAGTAAATTTTTTAATTTTATTAATTTTAATTAAGAATTATAGATTTTTACTAGAGTTATATAGACGTTTTTTATATGTATTTTTAGTAATCGACTCGGTGATATAATCGACTCGCTAATAAACTACGTTATATATAGTATATTAATTATATTAATCAATTAATTAATAATTAGAATAGGTTGATAATCTAGTCTAATTAAACCACGTGCTAATTATTAATCTGATTAATCGGAAGCTGTAATCAGATTAGTAATTAATTAATTAATTAATTTGTACTCACGCTGAATACACGGAAAAACGATGAAAAAAACGTATAGTTTTCTAAAAATCCGTGGAAAGGGAAGCTTAATTCGTAACTTACTATAACGACTTCTTAATTAATAGAAGAAGAACCATTATTGTAATACTTAACTTAAGATTCAGAAAGTATCTAGAGAAACGAGTGAGATAGTCTTGGGACCTAGCCTAAGGGGCTAAGCTAAGTACTTTACTACTGTTGTTAGAATAGTGTAGAGAACGACGTGAAGAGGCAACAGGTGAATTTATAAATGTAGGCTGCTATGAACAAGAGAAGAAGACGAAAAGAGAACGGAAGTAAGGTGAATAAAGAGAAGACACAGAGGAGTGCATTCAGCCTAGGTTACATGCCCAGCACTTCACAATGGAGGCAGGTTGTGCCCCGCCACTTCATATATTCAACTGCATGCCTGAACTGCCTATGAGCGGTGACGAAAGTAGTCGTTGGGCGTAGCCATTCTCACCACCACTCGGCCCATCCTAACCTATAACCCATGCCACAAGCTTACTGTAAGCGCCGTTCTTGATATGTAAAAACCCCAAAACCTCTTACAATTGAGGCCCAGCTGTCATACCAGCACCCCCCCCAGAAAATGATAGGTAGAACACTCGAAAACCTCACAACCGCAGTTTTCCGAATCCCATAACGCCAAATGATCATGACATCCGTCAAGCCGGTATATCTTCCCATAATCGCCATGATGGTGTCAACAGCGGCATAGTTCTTCTGGGCATAGGGAACAAGGACCAAAAGACCCAGTGTACTTGTCCGAACGGTATGCCCATACCAAATGCTCCGCGCTTCCTTCGATGTCGTTGTCTTGTTTGTCATTCCCCAGCCGGACATGGCGGCTTGAGGTGCGAGGAAGCCGTGGAATAGGCCGCCTAGGAACATGATGCCGCCGCAGGTTATAGGCCACACATGACGCCACGAGAAGTCGTCGAACATGATGAGTGGTGAGAGGAGTCGTGATAGTAGTGGTAGGAGGAGGTGGAGGAGGTGGAGGAGAAGTCTTGAGTTCTGATAGTTTGCTTTGTGGCTGTGGAGGGTTGAAGGATTGTTCTAGTGGTAGCGTTGGTGTTTGATAAATGTGAAGGGATATTTGGTTATAAACCTGGAATTAGCCGAGATTCACCTTGTGTAACTAACAGACGCCGCGTACAGGCGCAGGGGGGCGCTGGTGCACCATCTCTCTCGTCTTGGGATCTGCCCTACGTGGTTTGCGGTGTGTCATCCCAAAATTTGATCAGCAGGGATTATTAGACAAGTGATTTTAAGTTGCGCTTTTGTTGTTCAACCTCCCATTGGTGTGACCGTCCCTTAGCTCGTTATCTTTTATCAAAGAGGGAGTATGTAATCCTACAGTATTAGAAGCCGCCAAACGTACTGCGCCTCACAACACTGCCGCCATTCACTGAGATTATGCGTACTGTATTCTTCTCTATTCCCAAATACTCCCCGGTCCATTTCCTTAGCGGCAAGTTAACCCCCAATTCACGCAAGCGACGAGCGAAGACATTGGGCGCAGTTCTTGTTCTAGATTCTAGAGGAAGACTTTTGCTTGGAAGCAACTACCTACCGCTCAATACGTCCAAATACTGCCAAATACTGGAGGGGGTTTCGGTTTCTGAAGAAGGCAAAGCTAAGATAATGGCAGAACCTGCACAGGAAGCGGACCCAAGAGTCGAGGAGCACCTGGAGCAAGCACCTCTCCAAGAAAGCAACAGAAGCAACAGAAGCAACAATGGGAGAGACGAGACTCAGAAGGACCTCGACCTCGAGATAGCAACTCCAGAAGAGGCCGAATTCAAGGCGTCGTAGTCCCTCCGGTGCATGCTCATCGCTCTGTCTCTCTTCTCCTTCCTCAGCGCTCTTGACGGCACCATCATCACCACCTCACTGCCGACTATCGCGCGCGAGATCGGCGCCAGCGACCAACAACTCTACCTCTGGGTGGCACAATGCTCTTTCTTCGCGTCCACAGTCCCGCAACCGCTCCTCGGCCAGGTAGCCAACATCTTCGGCCGCCGCAATCCCTTCTTTGTGGCCGTCACGCTCTTCACGCTGGGCAGCGGTCTGTCTGGCGGCGCCCATAATCCCTCTATGTTGATTGCAGGCCGAACTGTGCAAGGCTTGGGCGCTTCCGGCCTCTATGTGTTTGCCGATATCATTATTTGCGATCTCGTGCCTCCACGCTACCGCGCGTCGTACTTGAGCTTTTACTTCGCGGCCGCTGGCATCGGCTCGACCATCGGTCCTCTTATAGGTGGTGGACTGGCCCAAGCCAACTGGCGTTGGATTTTCTATCTCAACATCCCTATATCGACCATCGGATTCTTCGTTGTGGTCGTGCTTCTCAAAGTTAAATACACACGAAACGGGACTTGGGGGTCCGCTTTGAGACGTCTCGATATCTTCGGGGCTCTAGTCTTTATACCCTCTAGTTTCGCGGTACTTTTCGCTCTGATTACCGGGGGAATTCAGTATCCTTGGTCTTCTTGGCGTATAATTCTGCCTCTCAATCTCGGCGTTCTTGGTTCAGCTCTCTTTTTCATTTACGAAGCAACTCCTTATCTCTGTTCGAATCCAAGCGTCCCTATTCGTCTATTCAAGAACCGTACTTCTGCTACCGGATTTCTCCTGATGCTCTTCTCTTCCATCATCCTCCAGGCTATATCGTACTTCCTGCCGCTTTATTTTCAAGGTGTCAAACTCAAGTCGCCTTTACTATCTGGTGTATACTACCTCCCATTTTCCCTCGCCATCCTTCGGTTCGCTGGAGGCGGAGGCTGGCTACTGTCCAAGTACGGTCGTTATATCCCTCTGCACTACACCGGATTTGCACTACTAGCCATCGGTTCTGGTTTATTCTCGATTCTTGATGCCGGGTCTCCTGCCGGCCAGTGGATTGGATTCCAGATTATCTCCAGTGCCGGAATGGCGCTGATATTTACAACGTGTTTGCCGAGCACGCTGGCGCCGCTGGACGAAACCGATGTAGCCGTGGCAACTGCGATATTCTCCTTCATAAGGTCTCTTGGGTTTGTGTGGGGCATAACTATCGCCGGGATTGTATTTGATGGACTGGTGAATTCCAACTTGTTTCTGGTGCAGGATACGAATATCCGGGGGAAGCTGAGCAATGGTGCAGCTTATACTTTTGTGTCCACCGGTCAGATAAGCCAGCTGACAAATGCAATTACCAAGAGTCAG
This sequence comes from Hymenoscyphus scutula, assembly GCA_001399465.1. Taxonomy (NCBI): domain Eukaryota; kingdom Fungi; phylum Ascomycota; class Leotiomycetes; order Helotiales; family Helotiaceae; genus Hymenoscyphus; species Hymenoscyphus scutula. The sequence goes on along the minus strand of LKTO01000417.1, from coordinate 41,235 downwards.
GTAATAGAGGTTTATGTCAAGTCTCTCAGGGTGGTTTGGTTGTTTATGGTCGCTGTAGGACTATTGGGTTTTCTTTGTATACCTATGGAGAAGCATTTCGAGTTAAGGACGTCGAATACGACTGAGTATGGCATGGAGAAGAAGCAAGAAAAGAGTAAAAAGGGGTGAAAAAGAACATATCTCTGCATTTAATCTGTACTTCTTTACGAATTAGGCTTATAGAGTGATACAGACTCGAATAAGAATATCTGAGAGTTCTTGTTTGAAAAAAGCATGTATAATACGTTGGTAAAAGAGGTGAAACCCCTATTCCAAGCGAGCTGAAAATCAGTGACCGGCATCTGGAATTCCATGGAAGATCCAGAGGTATACAGAGGATGTTTCCATCCATTTATAAAATCATTTGGAATTCATCCAGGATAGAGCCACCTTCTATAAATATATCCATGGATATCCATAAATATAGATCTCACGTGATTTCGGACGTAAAAACAATAATCCGAGCGCTAAGCGAGTCACGTGTATAGAAACTATCCCCTTTCTACTCTAAGACCCTAGTAAAACTAAACTCTACTAACTCTACTACTCTAAATCGTCTTATTATTATAATTCTATATCTTAGCTTTTTAGTTTAGACTCTTTCTAAGAAAATATATATAATATTTACTAAAAAGTTTAACTCTACTATATATAGGTGCTTAGTCAAAAAGCTAAGATAGATAGATTCTAGCTATAAAAACTCTTCTACTACCTTGGCCCCCTCTAAAGGAGTATAATTCACGCTAGATTATATATGTACAAAGCTAGAGATTATTTAAAAAAGGTCTTTTTAGGCGAGGATCAAGAGTTTTATATAACTAAATTCACTACTTTTATCAAGTACTCTGGATAACGGGTTCTACGCTAAATTCTTCCAGAAAATTAGGTGCTCGTATGGACTAATAACCCGCCTAAGTAGAGTACTAGAGTACAGAGTGTACTACCCCCTTTTTACAAAGAATATTATGGAGACTTTACAATTTTAACAGGTTGTGGGTTTGGTCGAAGTTACGAGATGCAGGTATAACTTATAAAACCTTTCCCGTGATCATGAGGTAGTAATCCAGGACTTGAATGCTGTGAATGGGCGAGTCGGCAAATGTGGTTTTTGTGATTCTACGGGGCTGCAACCGATTAGTAGTCGCTGTCGATACAGGGACCACAAGTCGTGGTAATATAAGATGTGGAGGAATGTAGTCGCTGTCGATGCAGGGATCAATAATTGTAGTGAATGAGCCAGAACCCATTGTCTCGCGGCACAAATAAAGCACGATATCTCTTTCTAAGCTTACCTCTACGCACTATATTCTTATCACGCCCCAAGTATTAAAAAAACAAAACCGGATCGACGCGTATTCTTTTCTGTTAGGGAAATTACGAGTACTATCTATATGTTAATAGATATAGTAGTAAGAAATACGAGAACAACTCTTTATCTCTTCTTAGTACTTTTAGCATAAACTACTATAACGTTAGCTAAGCAATTTCTTATCGAACGAAAATATAGGTAAAATAGTCTAGGTTTTATCTTCATAGCTTAGTACTAGTATTAATTATAGAGCTAGACTACCCAGCTAATTTGTACAGTGACGGAGAGCTTTTCCCGGATTTCTTACACCATGGCTCAGTATCTTACAACCGGTAAGCTCGTCACTTAGGGCCGTGTTAAATGCTACAGAGAAAGACTCGGCGAACTAGCTCCCCCAGTTAACAGCTGCACATTTTCGTCTAGGGGGTTTTGTATACATACTGGTTTTCGCTTTGGAATCGTAGGTGTGGGATAATAGATGACGAGAAGTGGGTATGTGGCGGTTGGCGAGTGTTGGTAAGCACTTTGATAAAAGGACGTTCTATCTCTCATATTACCTTGTTTCTGATTAAGTTAGGCTTTTTCATAGTCCTACTCAGTGTAGACATCACCGGATCAGTGATGGGGCTCGATGACCTCGAGCTATATGCCAAGGAGGCCAATAGGCGAGGAAGCGAGGAAAGAGTGTTGTTCAGGCGGTTTCCGTCTTTCGTTTAGCTCACAGAGAGCCGGATTCCTATGCATATGCAGCGAGTGAATATGGAATTGTGGTAGGTTAAGTTAGTCAACGATAAGTCAAGGATTCTATTTACTTTAACGTTGAGGTTTAGTCGGAGATAGATATTCTTGGTTCACAAGGGGTTGACACTGTCTATTAGCAGAGACACCTACGGTAAGCGAAGATGCGTGGAACGAAAAGGTTTAGTTTCGGAAACTAGGGAGATGGGGAAATATACAGTAACTCAAGAATTCTGTTTACTTTGTGTGTTTAGATAGACAAGGGAGTGTTACGGCCTTGAATGGTTGTATATTCACCATCGAATTGTAATTACTCAGCACAACAACAGTATTTATACACTTGATCGTGGAGAGATTAGCTCTTTGCGAACAATCTAGTTCTTAACCCCCACCATAAGAGGGAGGAAGATTTTTGGTAGGTTTTCTTCGATCTTTCTCCGTTTTCCCTTGACTTAGATTTGAATGGGATATTCTTTATGGTTGTAGATTGAGGATCATATAAGTACGAATGTGCTCTAACTCTGAAACCTCTTCGTTGAGACCAGAACACACCCACATCCAAAAATTACCACTCCCAGCCCGTGAATCCTAGGTTTACTCCAAATGGATGGTACTCTCAGCTAGTTATTCCTCGAGACTTCCGTACTGCAAACTAGTTATAGCTATTTTTATACTAATTATAATGTTGGTATATTTGAGGTAGAGGGGGTATTCGGGTTGTTTGTATTCATCGATTTGAATTAAAGTGAATAAGGCTGGCGGAACAATGTATTTGCTCGAAAGGCTCAATAAAGAGATCAAGGCTTTGAAAATAAATCAAGTGGTGTCAGGTCGATTCGAGAAGAGGAGGGTCGAAGGGTCGGTTCGAGAAGGAGGTTCGAGAAGTAGGTAGTAAAGCTAGATCCACTCTGCGACAGAAGGGACTTTGCTAGCCGTAATTCTAGTATTCCGTATCGATTCGAGATGAGGTTTCGGGTAAGGCGGGAGGGTTCGAGTTTGTAGTAGTAAAGCTGAGGGGTTCTATTCTGCGACAGTCATAGAACTTTACTCTTCGCAATTCCAGTACTCCGTGGCGTAGCAGTACTTGTTACGGTAGTAAAAGTTGGAATACTTTCCTGCGACAGGAGAGTCTTTTACTCTTCAGGTCTGGTACCAGGCTTACTTGTTTACTTGAACACTCAAGAGAACCTTGAGTGACATCCTACTGCGACAGTAGAGTGCCTAAGCTATTCAAGAACCAAGTCTCTGATCTGTGACCGATCACTGATCAGTGTTGGTATAACATGGGAGAGGTACTTGGTTCCATTGTGGTGGCCCCGAAAGTGGTAGTATTCTTGTCTGTCTCTGTGAAGAGTAGCTAGTTCTTGGTGCTTATATAGACCATTTCCTAGGTCACGTGAAACCAGTGATATTCACCCTGAATATGTAGCAACATATAAGGATAGAAAGAGCTTATACTCTAGTAGCGTTGTTATATTCCTTATATAGAGCTATAGTAAAGGTAAAAGAATAGTAAAATAAAGAAGGTAGATATAAAAAGAGAGATGAATAATTCGAATAATTAAGTAAGAAAAAAGAGGGGGAGCGGTGTAGCCCCTGTACCCCCCTGGCAGTGGCTTAAGCCATATCTTGGCGTTGTAAGACTTATAACCGCTTAACCCCCCGCTTGTGAAGCAACTTAATCCCCTTCAAACTTTTGAGCCTCACGGAAGTGAACGGTCAACTATCATTCAGATTTCTATTTGCCCAGCGAGGACTTTTCATCATGGATTCGGTGGTCAACACTACTCTCTGTGACCCATGTCAGTGTCTCATATCTCTTACTAAAGAGGACTCGGAGGGGGTTCTTCATGACCACCACAGGCACAATATAGCCCTCCTACAATCTGCTGAGAGTGGCTGCCCTCTTTGCTCTACGATATGCCACAAATTCTTAAATTTCTTAGATGATGACAAGAATCTGCCCCGACATCCTAAGAGGCACACAAAGCTGGTTGCATTGAAGTATCACCTGGCGAAAGCGGATTCGGAAGTTCCAGTAAAAGCACGATGGATGTTCCAATTCTATTCTATGGCGACCACCAGCAATCGACAGAGACACGAGAACCACGTTGGCAATCTGGAAGTTTATCCCGCAAAAGGTGCAATTTTCCAAGTACACGTCTCCTATCCACAGGACTCCCCGTTATTCCTTATGTGTATCCACTGGCTTTGATTATAACGACCTGGAACTATCACTGCTGACAATTAACTTCCAGGCTTCGCTTCGCAGCGTGTTGGGAACTACACTGGGAGCCCGCAGTCCTGGAAACTAGCGTTATATTGGATTCAACAATGTGTCAAGTCTCACCCACGTTGTAATCGAAAGACACAACCAAATTGGCTGCCAACTCGCCTTCTTGATGTTGGTACGCTGAACAATCCAGAGCTGCGTCTTCGTCATTCCAGTGACGTTTCAGTCGCCTCATCTTACATGACCCTTAGCCACTGCTGGGGGAAAATCGAAATCATGAAACTTAAGGAGGCAACCCTTCATTCAATGTGCGAGAACATTGCTATGGATGAGCTCCCAAAAACATTCCAAGAAGCAATCAACTTCACACGTGCTAGTGGCGTAAGATTTTTATGGATCGACTCCTTGTGTATCATCCAGGACTCTCGCACAGACTGGGTAGCAGAATCTACAGCCATGTCAAAGGTTTACAAGCACTCGTTCTTGAACATTGCTGCTACAGTTGCAACAGATGGCCGTTCTGGGTGTTTCTTTTCGAGAAATCCAGTTCTGGTGCATCCATGCAGGGTGAACATGCCCCGCTTTCCTGCAAAGACTTCAAAAACCGGTGTCTATGACATTATAGACCAATCATTTTGGTATTCCAATGTGTCAAATGCGCCTTTAAATCAGAGGGCATGGGTTCTCCAAGAGCAAATTTTATCTCCACGTGTCCTTCATTGTTCCCAAACCCAGCTATTATGGGAATGTTATGAAACAGTAAGCAATCTTAAATACAGGTCATTGCGAATAACTCCATTGGTACCTAGTCTGACAACGCTCTAGGCTGCATGTGAGAGTTATCCCAAGGGCGTGCCACGTGACATTATGCTGGAAACACTTGTCTTCGACTTCAAGTGGTCAGGTCTGGCGGAGGAGCTGCGGGTTAAAAGTATGAATTTGGCGCAAAAAAACCTCAACACAACCCTGACACCCAAATCAATCGAGGATGCATTGCATCTTTGGGATGCACTGCTATTCAACTACTGCAAACGTGCACTTACCAACTTTGAAGATAAACTCGTTGCAGTATCCGCACTTGCTAAAGAGATTCAACCACTGATCGGAGAAGAGTACCTTGCGGGGATGTGGCGGGCAGGTTTGCCCCTGAATCTTTTGGTACAGAGCGGTTTTTCGTTATTTTGATAGCCCCTCTCCGTCTCATAACTCTGAACCTTTCCCTTTTGCTGGTATTTAACGAAACAAAGACTGACATTTTAATTTGTCAGTGGTGGGTCTCTGAAGACCAAAACAAGAAGCTTACAAAAAGCACAACTTACTCAGCTCCCAGCTGGTCATGGGCCTCTATCTCGGCCCCCGTCGTGTTCAAGCGCTTTGTCAACCCATCGGATCACCATTCGTTCATGATCGAGATACCAAAGTTCCAGATCAATATTGCAGCACAGGACATGATGGGGCAAGTAACAGGAGGACATCTCCAAGTTCGAGGCTGGATGAAGAGTCTGAAAGGCTTGGAATTACATGATAAAACACGGTGGGGGAGTGTGTGGGTGAATGAGATGACTTCCATCGCTCAAATCATGATGGATTATGATGAAAAATATCTCGGCGAAGAGCTCTTTTTGTTGCCAATAGCGGAGGTCAAACCATCTTTTGACAAGGAAATTGTTATTGGTGGTTTGCTGCTTGTCTCGAGCGGCCAAGAAAACCAGTATCGTAGAGCTGGCATGTTCACATCGGAGAAATCACAACGCGCTCTGTTGAGAAGACCATTATACCCGACCAAGTTTACGCGGACTCCAATGCCGGAAGCTTTTAGGAGGCAAGAAGATGCAACTCTGCCTACGACAGAATCATTGCCCGTCGGCAAAAGCATGCCAGAGGTTCAGAGTGAATTTCAAGGGCCAAATCAAGAGATTCAAGATATTGTTCAATCCTCGAATACGAAGAAATGGGGAATGAAGTTGAAAGAAGTACTACCATGGAAGAAGACAATAAACAATAGATTTTTGGGCCCCTATGGCGAGGAGATTGACACTGATGAGTGGGTAGAACGCCTTATCACTATAATCTAATTAATATCAAGTAGTGTTTCTCTTAAGAGTTAGATCAGGTGATTTATATTCATTCATAAGTAGTAAACAAACAAGCCAAAAAAACACTGTATTTAGCCTGGCGGTTTCTTATTATTTGCCAGTCAATTTAAATGTGTTAGGAGTCGCGAAGTGAAGGGAATTTGAATCCGGAATGAAGTGCATCAGTAACAACAATTAGCTAGAATACAAACAAGGAGAAGGCACAAGTCATTCTAGGGCAATGATCACATAAACGACCTTCAATTGTTTCTACCCCTCAATGCACACCTAAAGGATTCCAGGGAAGGTACGAAATGGCTGTAAAACTTGCATATTGATTCCTGTGGAGAGTCAGAATGAGGGGGGTTTTATGAGAACATCACCTAATTTACCATTTTAGAGTTTGGAGATATTCAGAGTAATACTAGTCTTTTTGAAGGAGTGCCGTAAAAAGAAAACGCATACAGTTTTCGTGTTATTTATGAGTTAAGCGAGGAGGGATGGCGAGGACTTAGAACCCATCGCATGATCCCAAGAACATGAACTCACAGCACTTTTTGTTGCAATCATTTCTCATTCCTTTCCTGCTTCATTGATCCTTTTCACACTCACTGGATCATACCTGAATTCAGTAACCTCGACCACTTAGCAGAATTCCGACTCGGCACAACCCCGAATCCGCGGCAATCTGTTGTATGGTGTACTCAACGCTAACAACTTTCCAAAATCAGGAGTGCCTAGCCGCTCATTAGCATTTTGTTTAAAACGGGGGAAATATCACTAAGCGAAGGTGGGTTGACGAGATAATTTCAAGAAAAGGGGTTTTTCGTACCCAAACCTGTCACAGGGTCCCAGCCTGTGGTCGCATTCCAACTCGCATACGGCACGAAAGGAGCAGGGAGACCCGAATAGATATCCCGTCCTGTGCATCCTCGGGATCCTCCGGTGGTAATATCGTTGAACCCGGATTTGCCTTGAGAGTAAAGCCAGGGATTGAGGAATCCCAGAGGTGGCTTCTTGACCTGGAGACGGGCATTATTTAGGAGAGAAACGATACCTGCAACCGTTGGTGCGGAGGCACTATGTAGTGTTAGCTGGAGAATATGGACGTGGAGTTGAGGGATATCGTGACAATGGGGAGGGCAGGGGAAGTACCTAGTGCCACCAACCATTATGGTGGTTAATGTTCCGCTCCCCCCTTTCTCGACGACTGAGAAATTGTAACCTTGCGCCGCGATATCAGGAAAGCCTCGTCCTGCTGGATTGTAAAGACCTTTCCATTGATCACCTAAGATAGAGAGGTAATCTTTGACAGCTGCGTCCTGATAAGCAGGACGGGGGAATCGGTCACTGAAACCTCCGGAAGAAAATGAAATTGCTCTTTCTGGGTAACGGTATGTACCACCCACCTATTTCTTATCAGTTGATGACCTTGTACTGAAGAGGAAGATACTCACAGATGTCACATAAGGACAAGCTGCCGGGAAAATTGGCAAGAATCTCGTCGTGTTCTTTCCATCATTAGTTTGGCAAGCACTGCCTACGCCAGTATCTCCACTACTGAAAAGAATAGAAACTCCTCTCATTCCCAACTCTCCAAACATGTTACAAACTTTGGTAGAATATGACTCGGGAACACTTTGTTCATCCTCGCCATACGACGTAGTCAATGTTTGGGGCAATTTATCATCACTAAGTCCCAGAATATATGTGAGAAACTCCAGATATGGCTCATTCTGATTGTCCTCCAAAGTTGGTTGATCAAGATCTGGTACCAGTGGTCCTCGGCCAGCGGTACTGTAGTAGGTGATATCCTGTTTATAACCGAGAGATGCTGCGTACTGAATATCTAAGTTTGCTTCCACATCATCGAAATCCGAAATTTGCGTGTCTTTGCCGCCGTTAATGAGAGTATAGCTGAAATTTTGATCCCTGGCGTAAGGGGCATATTGAGTCATGAATGCAGCAAGTTCGTCGTATTTTGCGTACTGGTCGAGATACCCGCAAACCCCCAAAAGAGAACACGCTTTTGGATCAGCTCGGTAATCTCCCACGTTGTATATTGCTCTGAGACAAGCTGGGGTGATCTTGTAATCGCAGCTTGGGTCAACTGCGAGTTGGGGAACAACAGGTGCAGGTGCTTGTGGATGAGAATCGAATTCCTCAACGATGAAGACATTGCTAGCATCTGCTTTCATTTGTCCAAATCGAGTTGTTGGTTGGATCATTGCAATATGTGGTGCCACGTTCACTGGGACCTAGAGGTTCTCGGGGTCAGTATACTTCTTCAGAAATATCCGAGCAACAGAATCAGGATTTTGAGAGACCCGTGTGTAAATTTCGCAAATAATCAACTCGAAGTTTCATTGCACCAAATCATTTGGAGTATCATTAAAAAGATTCAAAAAGTTGTAACAACGAGGAGAAATTGGGTACTCACGGAATAGTGAAGAGTCCTAATCTTCTTAGTTTGTTTCTTGTCCGCGGCTTGGATGAAGTAACTGAATTTCGTGTCCAACATTTTCTCTGCTTTTGAAACTTCAACGAAGAAGATGACCTGAACACAAGATATCGGAATCAGTTTGCTTATTTGAGTAATATCCGAGTACTATTTCGGGAGGAACGAAGAGCAACTCCTTACTCCGGAAACGACTAGCATCGGAGGGAAAACTTCAAGAATTTGAGACTCACCCATTCACCATCATTCTCAATATCGGTTGCAGCGACACCAGAGTCTCCAAGCCAAGTAAGCACAGCCTCAGTAGATTCCGCTCTTGGCTTGATGAGTGCCTTCACTTCATGGCGTTTGAGATGTTGACCATATTTTGGGTGATTCGGGTCCGAGACAGCAAACAATGTCTTCTCAAACAGATCGTGATTGGGTTCTTGGAGAGCAATTCGAAGACGCAGACGAGCAGAGGGCGCAGGGGCATCGACTTTCTTCCATCCCTGAGGAATTGTGCGGAGTGCCTCGAAAACCTTCAGTGATGATGATGTTCTAGGATATGTCGCTGGGTTTGGAGCAACGGCACTACCAATTGCAACTGCAAGTGCAGTTAAAATAAGGAATGACCGCATTTTTGGTGCCACGGAGGTGATAGCTCCAACAAAAATGCACTTAGTAAACCTGTTGCCAGATATGATGGAAGGTAAAGAGCTTACTATAGAGGAATGATGCTGTTTATGCCCTATTGAATACGCTAGTACACGTAGTAAAACACCCTCTCCATGTGCGTTGTCGCCAGATTGTCCTAGAATGTGAACCTTGCAACAAAAAGTCAATTAAGCCTACCGCCAGAAATTGTACCTTTATCAAGAATGCAATATCTTCTCAGAAGAAGGATCAAAAATCGAACGGAAAGGTAAAAGAGGGGTTGGTCCTTATAGGTAACACGATGACAGTTTGTGTGCCTATGAGGCAGGTACACACTCTACATGGATTACAGACGACCGACTTGGCAACCATTTTAATTACTGTAGAGTTATCAGGCTGCATGCAAGATTGTATACCAGCCTCCAACCAGAGTAATTGACTGGCAACAAGGAACGAATTCGGGCAGAAGAAGTCCTGATCGGCGGTGCGGGTGTAGATAGAATGCAGCATATACAAGGACAGACGATGCGCAGGTTCCTGGTGTGAAGCAGGAGAAAGTTTTCTCGGAAACGAGAACGGAAGGTGGAGTGAGATATCGTCAAAGAACCCGGTGGGTAGTACGTGATTACCACAACACCAGCAGCCCTTGCTTTCTCCTTGACTGCGGGGTATATAGACCGCTCTGAGAGGCTAAAAAATGTTGCAATGGGACAAGAATCTCCCCAGAACTCGGGAAAAATATGATTGCATGACCCGATGAGTTGAATGTGCATTGCATGCGCGATGACACGGGTCGCTGTGAAATGGAGGAAATAAACATTTTAAAAACATCATGAAATAGATAAGAAAAGGGGAGAAACAGAGCAACTCAACTAAGCTTCTACAGTGGATACCGAATACGGTTAATTTGACTACACTGTCTTGGCCATGACGCTATCGTAATCTTTCAGCGTCCGGATTATTTGGATCTCCCATAACCGGTCCGTACGACGGCGATAACCTCAAGGTGGTCTTCCAGTGGAGGCTCTAAACTTTCGCCAGTTGCGAACAGCAATGTATGAAATGATGGAGGAATGGTGTGAAATACAAATTATGAAAGTGTGACTTATCGATCCTTTAGTCCCTCGAAATTTGAGGTGAGAGTGAGGTTGTTTGTTTGTTGAGGGGAAGAGAACTTACGAAAAGGGGAGAGGTGGTCTTTCCGGTCCCATTCGCACTAAACTCTTTTCACTCCCCACACATCGATACCCTCATTCAACCCACGAATCATTAAGGATCCCTAAAAAGGAACACAGCTCCCAACAACTTCTGCTTCTAAGTTTCAGATATTCATGGTTTGGTTACGGCTCTCGAAGTCGTACTAAAATGTAAGAAGTATTCATGAGGCGGTACACTACAAGCCCGGCCCATCTTGTGTCTCTGGTCGCTTATCACCTCTCACTCCGACCTATTCTCTCTTATCACCATTTTCTCCTGCTTTCAGAGAAAGATCATAACACACTCAATTTCGAAAGACGATCATTTGCGATTTGTTCAGGTTGATTAATACACTACCTCTCCCTCCGTGGCTTGGGCATTCTAGCACAACCACATTCATTCTCTAGAAATTTCTAGAGAATGGAGAACTTAATTCTTCTAAACATTTCGGAGAATGAGTGTAACTGTTCAACCCCTTCACACATCCCTTGACAAAATTGTACAGGAAGAGTTGCCCGAACGTGTACTTGTATTCTCGGGTTCGCGGGGTCAAACGGACTTTCAAGCGGAGTTAAGTCCGTGGCTTGCAACATATATACACCAAATACCACACAAACGAAGGATCGAGAACCAGTCAATCGTGAAAGTGTCTCACATTTCCATACTCGGTAGTTTTTCCTCAAAGCATACTTCATAAGGAGAGCAGGTTTGAAGTAAGTCTACCCAATATGCAGACGTCAACAAGTCTCGTCATATTGGACCTCTCAACCAACGCATCTTAATTTGAATGAATCAGGCATGATAAAGTTTTCATGTTATACAAGCCTTGCCATCAATGCAATTCATTTGTCAACTGAAGTTCTTGCAGTGGTGAGCAAAGCAATAATACTACCCAAGCATGTCCTCAGCCGCAGCTTCAACGCCACCATCTTTTCCCCCTCATTTGTATACGACTTGAGACCCTATCAATCAATTTACGAGGCATATTTGTTACACCAGTTCCCAGCAATTGTTGATTTCTAAGGATTGACACGTCAAGCTGAAGCTGTGGGGAGGCTGCAAATCTACCAATCGAGTTGTATGATGGAGGGTTTGCAGCGTCAGCTTCTTGACTTGGGAACGGGTTGAGCCGCTGTTGCTTGATGCAGCAGAATGCGTCCGGAAATGCCGTAAAAAATGAGGAGCCTCGCGCCTTTGAAACATTTAAGAGAGTGTGATATAAGGCCTTTCTTCTTCTAGCGGTGGGCACGGGGGTTCGACTTGATTAAACTTATATTTCGAGATTGCTTCGTTGAATTGAAAACTTCCAATCTTTCTAAAATTGCCCATCTTGTGCGAGTCAAAATGGCAAGTCAACATGATGGCGGAATTGCCCAGCATTCGTAAGCTTTCCCCGGAAACCTCCCTTTGTTGAAAATACTAATTTCTAGAACGCTGTTCAATTGCTTTTATCGCGGACCAGAATCTTCTCTCAGAAATATACAGCAATCCATAACCTCTCCCGCCAATACAACTGAAGCATTGACATATGCTGTTGGTTATACCGACCAAGGAGCAACTGTCTCCCAAGCAATTCAACATGTACGTGGAAGAATTCCGGCCAAAGAGCCAGAAACTAAACTAAAGTCTCGTAGGATTACAATATCCTGGAGAAGAGATACCAAGCAGCCACCGAGACAATCAGTAGCGACCGCAAAGTGCTTGAGAACTTGAAAATCCAAGCTGAAAGGCAGACTTCTCAGGTGGAAAATCTTGAAGATGATCTCATGACGCAGAAACGTCTCAACGACCGGCTTCAACGGAAAATCACCAATCTGCAGACTGGTCAGGCAACGGCTGAGGATATCGAGAGTCCGGCTCTTCTGGACCTTCGCGCAAACCTCCAGACTGTCACTTATAGGAAGGAAGCGTACAAAGAAAAGTACCTTGCGTCTGAAAGGAGGTCTGCAGACATCAAGAATAAACTCAAGGTCGAGGAAGAGAAGTATCGAGAGTTTAAACAGGAGAAGACGAGATTGGAAACAGCGTTCTCGGATCAAATTCAGGAGCTAGCAGTTGAGAAGAAGAGATATGTACAAGTTTCTGCCGACTTTGTGGAGGCGAAACATCATCTTGATGTTGATGGACATATTATTGCTGGCATCCAGCATGAGCGAGAGCTTCTCAAGAAGACTGTTGATGAGAAGACACGGGAGATAGAACTTATCAAGAAGAAATGTGCAGAGACTCGCAAGCTGTTGCAGGCTAAGCTCGACGAAACACTCGCCCGATTAGAGATTGTGGAGGATGAGCATGAACGGTGTAAAGGCTCGCGCTCTGTCGAAGAAGTAGTTCCCACTGCCGCTGAAAAGAGCGAGGAGGCGGAGAGGAACGTGGTAAGTTTTTTCCAATTCCAAATGGGATAGTCATTATCCATTAACAACAATTCAGGTTTTGAAAAATGCCGTTACAATTGCTGGTAATATAAAGATAGAAGGAGCGCCTAACAATGTCGATGATAAATTCTTCCCACTCCCTGTCCTCGAATTCGACGTCTCAATCTACGGCCATGCCAGTAGACATCTCTTCGTGACCGACAACGGAATGATCTGTTTCGACAAAGGCATCGAGCGAGCCGTTGACAAGAAGGATGCCCAGGAATTGCCACATTACGAGCTCGTCCCACCGTACACCATCTTCCCCTTCTGGACCGACTTGATGATCCTCAAGGGCGAGCCACATGGAATCTTCTGTGAAATCGCCGGCGAGAGGGGATCGAGGACAGTGACGGTGGAGTGGTATGTGACACACTATTACCATAAGACGAACTACTACCACTTCATCGTTCAACTGGAAGAGGCAAGGCCAAACATTGTGACTTTCAAATACTATGATGCGGTGGATAAGGGTGCGACTTGTACTATTGGGGTTCAAGGACAGAATTGTACGTGTTTCCTCTCCTGATAATGAGTGGAGAGATTTCTCAAGGCTAATTCCATTTCAGCTTTCAACATGTATTCACATAAAAAAGAAACGGTATTTCCAGGCCTTGAGTTGGTTTTCGACACTAGGGCAAATACTGTAGAACAAGGACGATTTATATAAGAGTTAAAGGGCAAATCTTACTTATGCGCTGGGACGAAATTATTTCATGTATTCTCATCTGAGAGGTGTAACGGGATATTAAATGCACCTATTCGATGGAAATTTGATTGCAATAACGTTCTTTGGAAGTGAGATGATAGGATGAGATAAGAAGCTGCAGCGAATTCTCTTCGTTTATGGCTCGCATTTTTATAAAAAATGTTTTACTTAAAGACAACCTGGAAGAACTCAGTACAAACAGTCAAGATCAATTATCCATACTTTACTAGATTCCAATGGATCTCAGGACCACCATTCCCACCTCTCGCTCTTCCATTCCAACCCCCCGTACAGAAAGCCACCTCGGAATCCCAACGAGAGACTCTTTCACCCAGCCCTCACAAGAAATTAGCAAACCACCCCAACCCATAAAGAACACCAAAAGTCTACGGTATCTCCTAAGTTCCCGCGATTGAAAATAAAAGTAGCACAACAGTAGGTTACTCAGCTTGTTATTCCAGCTTTCTACAACACTTCGAATATCACATCCTGGACACTTGAATCGCAGTAGATAATATTGACCTAGATAGTTGGAACAATTAAGTTTAATTCTTTAAACCTCATCTACCTAGCTTTAGCTATGGTTTCCCGTTTCTCCACAGGTAAAAAATGAACCGACTTCAGGTAGGATTGGAAACTTCCACGTGACTATATCTAATATTCACGAGGAAGGAGTGGATATCTTAGAAAATTATAATATTTTTTTCAAAAAGAATTAATCTATGAGGTCAGGTATTGAAGAGTGTTCAGAAACCCAGAACACACTCTAAGTATAGGTATCTATAGGTGGTTCTCAACCCCTCCGATCCTCGGACCGAACCTCCACTCCAGCCTCAGCCCAAAACAAGCCACAAAGAACCCCGCCAACAGCTCTGGGTTCCTCCCACCACAGCTCATCATAAATCTCCCCCTCAACCTCATCACAGCCCCCCAGCTAACCTACCTCCTCACCTCCCTCACACCTCTTCCCCCTTTAACCCCTCACACCAAAATCAAAAAAATGACTGAACCCACCTGCAAACTCTCAATCCTCTTCGTCTGCCTAGGAAACATATGTCGTTCCCCAATGGCCGAAGGAGTTTTCCGATCTCTAGTTTCCCAGCTACCTAATCAATCCTCAATCTCGCCTTATCAGGCTCTAATCTCACGCATCGATTCATGTGGTACAGGTGCGTATCACGTCGGTGGGAGTCCAGACGAGAGGACGATGGAGGTTTTGGAACGGAGGGGGGTTGGGGGGTATGTTCATGAGGCTAGGAAGGTTTGTTTGTTTTTTTCCTTTCTTATAGGGGGTTTTATTTTTGAATTTTTTAGGGGGAGTAAAGGGACGGGGGGGAGAGGTATGGGAATGGTGCTGGGAAGGGGATTATTCTTATTTGATGGGAGGGGGAAGAGATAGTGATTGTGACTTGTGCTGATGATGGAGTTACTCATAGATACAACCAGACGATTTCGAGAATTTCGATTATATCTTTGCTATGGTGAGCTCTCTCTCCCTCACTCTCTCTCACACACACACGCACTCTCTCTCTCTCTCTCTCCTCAACCAATTTCCACTATCTATCCAATATCCCAAAAGAATCGTCGAGTATGAAAAAAGTCTACCAAATGATTCATTCACTTCATTCAATCATTTTCACGAACACCTCACCACTTCACATCACCAACTAACTCCCCCCAACTCAACTAACCAACAAACTCCAACACAGGATCGAGATAACCTCCGCAACCTCCAACGAATCCACGAACGCAAAGGCGGAAAAGCAAAAGTAATGCTCTTCGGAGAATTCGCCGGCAAGAAAAAGGCGGAAGAGGTCGAGGATCCTTATTATGGGGCGCTTGATGGGTTTGATTTTTTTTTTTTTTTTTTTTTTTTTTTTTTTTTTTTTTTTTTTTTTTTTTTTTTTTTTTGTTTTTTTTTTGTTTTTTTTGTTTTTTTTTTTTTTTTTTTGGGGGGGGGGGGGGGGGGGGGGTTTGATTTTATGGTTTTTAGAGGGGTTTTTGTGGCGATGTTTGCTTACTTGTGTATGAATAGATTTAGCCGGAATTTTTTGAAGGAGGTTTTTCCTGATGTTAAGCCTTGAGATGGTTACTTGTACACTGGATTAGATGATGGAATTCGGATGGTGTGGAGAGGGATTGGTAGGAAGTTGTGGTAGAAATGAGGCTGCTGGATCTTTGATATTTTTTGGTAGGGATGAACTTCGCCTCACAGCATCAGCTCAGCTTAGCAAGGCAAGACAAGGCAAGGCAAAGCATAAATAATTAGACTCTTGGGACAACCTTTCTCGAGTCTCATTCATCATGTAATAAATGGAAAAGATTTGAGACTCAGATATCGTCAAAGATACGATGGAGTAAACTAGTACGTACTGTACTCATACGACCATTCGATTTACTTTCCTGATTTAAAGATGTGCTTCCCGCAACCGTATTTCAGGCTAGATGGAGGTTGAGTATCGTATTCGTAACTCGGGTTTTTCTTTACGGAGCACAGCACAGCGAGCATAGCCTTCAAAAATATACGTACTTCTACCAGTACTGTACACTGGCTCGACTGGTATGTAAAAAAGGTTGTGGCTACATGGGTATATCCGCACTAGTTCTAGGGTTGCGAGGTTACGAGTTTTTTTATTCGTCTTCTTGTCTACTCTTAACCCTTTCCCCTCCTTCATGACGGTTCGCCCTGACGATCGGCGGGGAAGTACTATGTGCCTCCGTATAGACGATATCGTTGGACGGGATCCAATGGTTGAGCAATGGAAGTGAGAGGTGTGGCTAGTGTGGCTAGTATTAGGATGGCTGAGCTTACTCGTAAGTGAGTGGATGCCCGGCAGAGTAGTGATTCGCGACCTTGATTCGTGTTCACCTCAGGTCTCGTTATGTGGCGGGGCGGGGAAAAGCTGGCTGTGCTATCTATTTTGGGCGGATTATTTGTAGGTTACAAACGAATGCGCCAGTTAGAACTAATGTAAGGTTTGAAGGCGAAGAAGCGAAGCTTAACTTGGTTTGGCTGCACGCTGCACGCAACGCAATCTTTTTGCTAAAGTGAAGAAGGAAGGATGTGATTGGGATCATCTACTCGAGGACTTGACACGAGGTTTTGCAGGGGGTAGGTACTTGTAAATTAATAACTGATGATCGTATCTACCCGCCTCTTTTCTTTTCCCAAGCAAACGACCAAACTAGCAAACAAACAAGTAAACACTTGACCTCGAGATTCATATCATTTTGCTAGTTGTCTCTTTTTCGACGCCACCAGACCTCTCTGATAACCAGAAATCCAACCCCACGTCATCCTCCTCCCTCGGGCAATTAATCTGATCTTGCCGGTTTGGCCCTAATCTGAAACGTCACCTACCTCCTTGGCATTTGAATCAGCAGGAGACACGATCCCTGTGGTAACGGAGAGCCACGAAGAGCCACAGCACGCCAGCAACTAGCACCAGTAATTTTTCCTGAAACGAGGCTACTGGTACCAGTACTTCGCCAGGGGGCGACTCTTCTCCAGCAGCTGCAGCAGTGGAGGTCATCCGCATCTAATTTTGGTCCATTATCGCTTTGTCGAAGGCTCACTCAACCACTACTTACCGACTACTCGTACGAGCGAGCACCTTATCCCTCGCAAACCCCAAACACAAAAGCCTTCAGACGACACCTGCTCGATAACCGAAAAGACGCGCATTGAGGGGCTTCGCAGCGAATCAACAGCTCCCGCTCGACATTCACATCTCGCAGCAGCAGCAGCAGCAGCAGCCAGCGGCAGCCACTGAGCACATTCATTCTCCCTCCGCCTCCTCTGGGAATCAGCGGAATCAGCTCCATCAAAGCACCCCACTCCCTTCTGGGAACTCTTAAACCATGTCATATAATCGACTAGGTAAGTCCCTTATTTTTACGCCAGTGGATTTATCTCTCTCAAGCCCCCCCCCCCCCCCCCAACTCGGTCACTTGTTTCGAGGGAGTTGTCTTGTCAAACCACTCTCCCAACTCTACCTCGTTGATCCTTCGCCCAAGATCAAAATAGCGAAAGGAAGATTCTTGGAGCGGCGCAGTGCAATAACCCTTCCTCGAACATCCTGCAAAGTTCAGGAGAGCAACAAACAATAACTGATTCTACTTGCGCGTCAACAACCCTCTAACCTCTCTTCCACTCACAGATCAACCTGGGCAGGGCCGTCAAGAAGAATACTACGATATGGCACAACATCCAGGTCGAACACCGTCGCCGGGCGATCCAAGACACCATGGATATCAATTAGAGGATCCAACACCTTCGTATGGAGGCAGACCCGGTGGTTCTCCTGCTCCTGCGCACAACCTCGAGATCCCAATGGGTCCTGGGAGATATGGAACACCAAGTGATCGGTTGCAGGCTCAACCTACTGTGAGTATATCTGGCGACGGAGATGTGACGGCGGAATATGCGCTAACACGGGTCGCAAACAGTACTCGGTTGAGAACATTAACAACTCATATGGACATAATGAGGAATTTGAACAACGTAACCCCCTCGATCCTAGCCATAACTACCAGCAAGACTATGCTGTAAACCCCCAACAACATCACGATGCATACTACCAACCTCCCTACCAACCAAACCCAGCCGAGGGACACCCCATGGGATATCAAGGTGGACACAACCAGCCAGGCTATTTTGACGATGACGACCACCGACCGATACTCCAGTCAGACACTAGTTATGGACCAGATCCACATGCGATGGAGGAAGAATACAAAGATTATGATGGAGCTGGGGGGATTTCACCGTCGACGACCGCCCCAACCATGGCTGGCCCCGGAATTAGGAGATTCAAGACGGTCAAGGAAGTACAGTTGTTCAATGGTAATCTTGTTCTCGATTGCCCGATCCCGCCGAAGCTTTTGAATATGGTCCCCCACGCCCAGGCACCAGAACGAGACGAGTTTACACATATGCGATATACAGCAGCGACATGCGACCCTGGAGAGTTTTTGGAGGAGCGATTTACTTTGCGACAGAAGCTTTTTGCTAAGCCTCGGCATACTGAGCTCTTCATCGTGGTTACCATGTATAACGAGGACGATGTTTTATTTGCCCGCACCATGAGTGGAGTTTTCAAAAATATCGAATATATGTGTTCACGAAAGGACAGTAAAACATGGGGAAAAGATGCGTGGAAAAAGATTGTCGTCTGTGTGGTTAGCGATGGTCGTGCTAAGATTAATCCAAGGACAAGAGCAGTTTTGGCAGGAATGGGTGTTTACCAAGATGGTATCGCCAAACAAAAGGTTAATAGCAAGGACGTCACAGCCCATATTTACGAATATACGACGCAGGTATCGATAGCAGTCAAGAAGGACATTGTTGAATTACGGCCAAAGCAGCAACCAGTCCAGATGCTTTTCTGCTTAAAGGAGAAGAATCAGAAAAAGATCAACTCTCATAGATGGTTTTTCCAAGCATTCGGTCGGGTTTTGGATCCAAATATCTGTGTCTTACTCGATGCAGGTACCAAGCCAGGAAAGGACTCGATTTACCAACTGTGGAAAGCTTTCGACTTGGAGCCCATGTGCGCAGGAGCT
The DNA here is from genome assembly GCA_001399465.1 of Hymenoscyphus scutula. Classification (NCBI taxonomy): domain Eukaryota; kingdom Fungi; phylum Ascomycota; class Leotiomycetes; order Helotiales; family Helotiaceae; genus Hymenoscyphus; species Hymenoscyphus scutula. The sequence goes on along the minus strand of LKTO01000417.1, from coordinate 21,862 downwards.
TGCGGAGAGATCAAGGCCATGTTGGGACCTGGAGGAAAGAATTTGATCAACCCTCTAATTGCAACCCAAAATTTCGAGTACAAAATGAGTAATATTCTTGATAAACCACTGGAATCCGCATTTGGTTTCATCTCCGTTTTACCAGGAGCTTTTTCAGCATATCGTTATATCGCACTTCAAAATGACAAGGCCGGAAATGGACCTCTGGAAAAATACTTTGCTGGAGAGAAAATGCACGGCGCTAATGCTGGTATCTTTACGGCCAATATGTATCTTGCAGAAGATCGTATTCTCTGTTTCGAGCTGGTTTCGAAGAGAAATTGCCACTGGATTCTTCAATACGTCAAGTCTGCTACCGGAGAAACCGATGTTCCTGATCAAATGGCAGAACTTATTCTACAACGACGAAGATGGCTGAACGGTAGTTTCTTTGCTGCCGTCTACGCCCTGGCTCATTTCTACCAAATCTTCCGAAGCGGTCACAGCTTTCTTCGCAAACTCATGTTCTTGACTGAGTTCACATATCAAACCATTAATATGATCTTTGCATGGTTTCAACTCGGTAACTTCTTTCTGGTTTTCCACATCTTGACCAAATCTCTCGGCGGTAACAATCTTCTGGGTAATGTTGGTGTTATACTCGGAGTCGTCTTTGAATGGTTGTACGGTGTTACCCTGCTCACCTGTTTCGTTTTGGCACTTGGAAATCGACCTCAAGGATCAAATAGAGCATATATGGCCATGGTTTATTTCTGGGCTATCATCATGTTGTAGGTTGGCCCTAACTTCCCTCTCTTCAAACAGATTTCTAACAAGCATTTATAGATATCTGATGTTTGCCTCGATATTCATCACCGTGAAATCGATTCAGGCAGAAGTCTCGGATGGTCAATTCAGTGTCAGCGACATCTTCAAAAATAAGATTTTCTACACCTTGATCATCTCGCTCGCATCGACGTACCTCCTCTGGTTCGTCTCCTCGTTCCTCTTCTTCGACCCATGGCACATGTTCACCTCGTTCGTCCAATATCTCCTCCTCACACCCACCTACATCAACATTCTCAACGTCTACGCTTTCTGCAACACCCACGATATCACATGGGGAACGAAAGGAGACGACAAGGCGGAGAAACTGCCCTCGGCAACCCTCAAGCCCGGTGGAAAAGTCGACGTCAACATCCCCACAGACGACACGGATCTCAACGCCCAATACGAGGCAGAGATGCGAAAGATCGTTAGCAAGGCTCCCGAGGAGAAGCGCGAGATCTCGGCCAGTGAGGTGCAGGAGGATTACTACAAGGGCTTCCGATCGCGCGTCGTCATCTTCTGGCTTCTGTGCAACTTTGGGCTGGTGGCGACGGTTCTTAGTACGGCGGGTCTCTCGAGATTGAGTACGGCGACGGATGCCGAGGCGCAGGAGACGGCCAAGAGTGATATTTACATGGCGGTGGTGCTGTGGTCTGTGGCTGGGCTGTCGCTGTTTAAGTTTGTGGGGGCCATGTGGTTTTTGATTGTTCGGATGTTCCGGGGGGTTTAGAATATTTATTTGCGTATCCCCTCAGCTGCGGCCAGAATCGCACTGGGCCGAGCGTATTTTAATGAGCCAATAGGATCAAGGCAATGCCTTAACTACCACCATTTCAACTCAACAACTCTTACCTAGAGTAAAAGAAAATCCAGTACATATACTTAGCTAGCTGTAATTAGTCTCCTTATGTATTTATTCTAAGTTTTTCTAGAGCATTACTCTCGATGCGGCTTCCTTATTTAATTGAGACCTCAGGCTGCTATAGTGCGATTCTGGCCGCAGCTGGGGGGATATGCATATAAAGCGTTTTTGTTTTTGTTTTTTTGATGCTGTATTGGGGTTTTCTCGTTGTTTGGGGTTCCTCGTTCTTTTTCTTCTCGGAGTTTGATTCTTTTTTTTCGATTATGATGATGGGATTCCTCTTTTTTCTTCATTGACCCATTTGTTTGGGGATGGATGGATGGAGGGAGGGAATTTCTAAATGTGCTATGGGGTGTGTGTGGGTGGATGGGTGGGTGGATTTGTATATTTTTTCCTGGAAATAGTGGGTTGGATGAGTGGATGGATGATGAGGGTGATGAGTGGATGGTGGGATGGATGGTGGGATGGATGGTGATGAGGGTGATGAGAGGATGAGTGGATGGTGGGATGAATGGATGGGATGTGCATGTATGAATGGAAAGAAAATCTTAATATACCCACTCTCTGTTTTTTTATTTATCATGGTTTTTTTTTTGGATGTTGAAGATTGAATTTTGAATTGAGAGAGAGAGAGAGAGAAGGTAGAAAAGAAAGCAAATAAACAAATAAATAAATATTTAAAGGAAAGTTCCCTCGGATTAGGAAGTAATAAGCTAGCATTTTCACCCTCTCTTTTTTCACATTTCTCTCTTCTCTATTTCTATTATTTTTGAAAAAGAAAAGAAAAGAAAAGAGAGAGTAGAGAATATATATCTACTAGGAGGTAGATAGGTTATATAATAGAGATACTCTCTTTTTTTCCTACTCTCTCTTCTTTTATACTCTCTCTCTCTCTCTTGTCTTCTTCTTCTTCTTCTTCTTCTATAAGGTAATAATAATTAATAGTTTTACTCTCTAATTAATTATAAATATCTTAAATACTCTCTAAACTATATATCTCTCTTTTTTAGAGAGTACTCTATTAAAATAGAGGTATAACTATTAGTTAAAATTTACTACTTATCTACGTCTAATTTCTAGTGAATTTATACTTCTATTTTATTCTATTTCTATCTCTACTACTACCTTAACTCTAATTTCTACTATAACCTCTACTATCTTCTCTAGAGGTTTAATAATAAGATCGCGAGTAGTATTAAAAGGCTTATTATATACTATTAAAGGATAAAGCTATTACTAAAATTATAGTAGAGTAAGCTAAGTAGAAAAGAGTATATTAAGATATAATAAATAGATATAAATTAGATATAATCGATAATAGAGCTTATTTCTTAAAGAGTAAGTAGATATTAATATCGAAAGTAGATTAATTTATAATACTTATTATTTTTAGATATATTTATATATAATATAGTTTATTAGTACGCTATATATATTAGTATACCGTGTACTTCTCTAATTCTCTACTACTTTATAGTATAATTAGTTAACTATAATATATAAATTTAATTAAAACTACTTTTAATCTAATAAGCTAGATATATCTATATCTACTTAATAAGTTCGTATATTATAACTAGCTTTTCTATAAGTACTATAGCGTCTACTATTTAATTTCCTCTCTCTATAACTACTACTATTTTTATATATATTATATTAAACTTACTTATCTATATTCTTCTATACTAAAAACTTCTATATATCCTCTATAGTAAGTATACTATCTTAATAAATATAAGTCTTTCTAGCTCTATAACACTTACTAAGAGCTTTATTTACTACTCGAAGTATATATATCTTAGCTATTAAAAGAGTTACTTTATAAGCTAATTACTTTATATCTTTTACTAATATAATAACTATCTAGAAAATAGATATTAGCGAGCTTTCTTAGTAACTAGTAATCTAGTTCTTAATAAGAGTTATTTATAAAAGAGCTTTAGTAGAGTTATAAGAAGTTTAAGAGATCTAAGAGTTAGTATTAATAGAGAAGAGTCTAGTAGAGATTAGTATCTATAACTTTATATTAAGCTTTAAAATTATAGTCTATAGATTAAAAGGTACTAATCTAGCCTTATAGAATTTAGCTTAAGCGTTTTAGACTATTATTAATTATATATATACTACTTTAAAGATAATAAAAAACTTAACCTTTATAATATATATTATAAATTATATATAAGTATATAATAAGTAAAGACTAGGCAGCGCTCTAATAGATTAAGTACTACTATAGACTCTTATAGTAAATAGAGATACTTAGGTTAGCTATACGATCTAGAGATTTCTCTTATATATAGATTATATAACGAAGATTACTAGATAAAGCGATCGAGCTACTAGTCTAGTAGTAACATCGCGACCGAGCTAGTATACTAGTATTAGTAGTATAAAGGTTTTATATAAGACTAGTATATCTACTATTAGATAGAAGCTTTATACTTAACTTAATATTATATTATTATTACTATCTTAATAGCTTTATAGTTAAGTAATAAGTTTACCTCTAAGTAAACATCTAGTCTATAACTAAACCTCTTTACCTAGTATATAATCTAGTAATACTTAGTTACCTTAGTTAGTTAGTTTAAGAATCGTTATACTTTAAGTACTTAAAGCTTAAAAGTTTAAATCGTAATACCTCTAAAGACTACTCTAGTCGCTAGTTCTAGTACTAGTAAAGTTAACCTTCTAATCTAAGAGACGCTTATTATATTATAGAAGACTAATAACCTTAATAGAGACTATAATAACAATAGTATACTAGATGTACTAGAGCTATATAGAGTTAAGATACTCGAAATAATTCGAGTTAGACTATCTAATATCTATTATAGAAAACGTCTAGAATTAGAATCATTTTAACTCTAAATAGAAATCTATTTTAACTTTAATAGTAAGAAGTTCTCTAACGATAAAAGTATAGAATCTATCTTTAGTATCTTATATCTTAGAGAAATTACTCTTAACTAGATAGAACTATATCTAGAAGATTTCTTCTTATATAGATCTACTACTAGAAGTATTATAGCGATATAATTAATATTCTAGTTATAGATAGGATTTAAAACCTCTATATAATAAATGTTTAGAGATATTAATATAGTTAAAACTATAGTATAGAAGTTACTAGATCTATACTAGAGTAGATTAGTAATTAATTATACTAATAAATTCTAACGCTATAGAAATAAGATAGATTAGAATTTACTAGATCTATACTAGAGTAGATTAGTAATTAATTATACTAATAAATTCTAACGCTATAGAAATAAGATAGATTAGAATTTACTTACTCTTATAGAACTATTTAGAAAAGGACTTAACTTTAATCTATATAAGAAAATAGTATAATAAAACCTTAATTATAAAGATATTATATCTATATTTAAAGAAGTTATCTACTTAGATAACTATCTATAGGAATTTAAGAAAATAAATCCTTACTACGAATATAAGTAGAAGAAATATAATAAATAGAATCGACTAGACTACTAGAACGATTACTAGATAAATACTATCTAGAAAGAACCTTCTAGAAAGCTAGGTCTCTTCTAAAAAGAGCGAAATATAACGATTCTTAAACTAACTAAGGTAACTAAGTATCGCTAGGTTATATACTAGGTAAAGAGGTTTAATTGTAAATAGAGTATTTACTTAGAGGTAAACTCGTTACTTAACTATAAAGCTATTAAGGTAGTAATAATAATAACGGAAATTCGCATCAATCGATGGCCCTCGCAACGAAAATGCCCTATCCGCTCCCGCCCAAGTTCAGTGCAGGATCATACATTGAGGCTACCCTGCCACGGATAGTCCCTCAATATGACCACATTTCTATAGCATCGTCCGCAGGCCGAGCCCCATTCAACTCGGTTTCCTCCTTTGCCCAGATGTCTTCGTGCGGGAATTCGAAAGACAAATGGTTCATCGCGATCTCGTAGCAGAACGCCGGAAAGGGAGCGTTTTAGGTTCGGATTGAAGGCCCAGAGGGTAATGGAAACTACATGTGGTAAGCGCGGTTTAACTCATGAAGGAAAGGACTGCACCAAGAGAGTGAAACAAACTCGCTGGCATCATAGGGCTGAATGAATTGTCGGAGGTTGGTGACAGCTGGAGTACCTAGGTAGGTGTTGCAGGTTAACTGGCCCAGACCTAGCCTCTACCGGGACGGAATAAATTTACACCCCTCAAAAGTAGCAACGATTCCGTAACAAGACAAACCAGAACAAAAATAGCAAAAAGCTCATAAAGTTATGAATGAATTAATTCAGAGTCACCCTGTATTTTTGATATATTTTTGGGACAGCTGTGGAAGGGTCAAATTTCATTTTAGTAAGGCGTAGTGGAAGGTACAAAATGGTATGTTGTTTTCCGTCCACCCCGAAGCCTCCCCTACAAATTAGTGATCCGATTCGACCTCTCCCGGGCTACCAAATAAAGTTGCCACGTTTAACAGCCCAACCACAAACACTAAAAATGGAAAAAAATTATGAAGCTTTTATTAGAAGTAGGCGCATTAGGTCTGTCAATTCAAAATTTCTTATCCAGGCGCTCGTTGTAATGTTTCTAAGATTCGCCTTTCCAGGGGAAACAGCTGCGCAGGCGATCAGAAACCCTTGGCAGACCTCGGAAAACAGGTGCGGATTTTGACACCTGTGGTGACAAAATCATGAAATAACCAACGAGGTCATGATATAATGGTATGAGACCTATTCAAGTGATGAATTATACTCAGAGGAGCCTTGCTAGATTTTTTTCATATTTTCCCGCCTTCTTTCAGAGGTTAATTAGTCCTCAGATAGCCTAGCGCACAAGTGTCACCAACCCCAGAGAATGCGACAAGACAGAAGGTAAGAACAAGAGTTAAAGGACTACTCAAGACCAGCTTAGAAGCACATATACTTAGTAGTTTTGTATGATCGACTCAAAAAAAGGGACAAAAAAAGTGATTTCTCTCGTAATTATCAACTCTTCCTAAGAATCATGACCACAAAATGCTTGCCACAAGCGAAGCGAAAATATTGATATAGCTAATATACACCCAGCGGCCGTGATTCCTTTTGATATTGACGAAAGGGCATTATAAATCATATTTCCAAGATCTCTATTTGTTGGGTGAGTACTTATTCATATATTCTGGGTAGGATTGTAATTGGAAGATGGACTAGATTCTCCCTCAAGACAATTTCCCAGCCTGGACCCCACTTAGAAACTGTCTGAGACTTCAATGGATTTTGATATCCATACAAGATAAGAAATAGTATAGAGCCTAACAGAATACGCGATTTGCAACCCTGGATCTCCCCTTTTTAAGTCCCTCTATTATGAGCGAGTTGTGTTCGTTTTCGTCGCAGTCAATTTTGAAACAATTTTAAATTTCTCTATAGATCAATTTCTTCGGGCAATCTTGTTTCAAACGCCCTTAATAATGCCCCCCCCCCCGCTTATTTCCCCATATATCCTCAAGAGCCCTTCATAGCTCGTCGATTGTCAAGCGACCGATCGTAGGTGTATCTCCAGAACTCGTCAACGATGTAGTCATATTTCTCATAAAATTCTGAGCTCCCTCTGTCAACAGTACCATGGGGACAATTAAAGATGCAAATAGGTGCAATAGACAATCCTCAACGGCAGTCATACCTGATACGAACACGACACGCTTCGACACTGGCATCACTATGAAACTCATCAATGAGCTCAAAGGAGCCATGCTAAACCAATTCCCGAGGAATTTGACGAATATGGTCTAATGGAACAAGTGAGTGCTTGGCCAAATGTGTAAGGGACAAGATTTGTAAAGAGTATAGCATACGGATTTGAAATTTTCGAGATTCTCATCCCAGTGAATCCAAGAGCTCAATAACTCATCAAGGGCCATGTACCACATTATCCCAATGGTGACATCCAAACCCCATTTCAAGAACGTGTTCCACCAAAGAATCGATGATCTTTGAATTCTCCCTTGGGCAATCCAGCGATTGACGATTTGCTCCTCTTGATTCGGTGTTGCCCTTGACTCTTTCTCGTACATAAATTCCTTGCGGCGCGGTCGAGTCGGAAAGGCACGCTCCAGAAGAATTTGCCAGTAGTACGCAAGAGGAAATAGTAAGATGCAGATCAATAACTCTCGTGGTAATAAAGAGAAATAGAAGGAGTCCGGGTTCTCGAACCTGGTCCCCCCTAATGGGGTAGTGGCATTTAATCGAATGGTGTTTGACAAGGTGGCGTTGGACGTTCGATGAAAGAATGCTGTAGTAAGGTTTTTGACTACTGGATCTTGGAAGATATCGGTAAAGCCATTGCGTCGGATCTCCTAATTTCATATCTTTGTCAGTTTACTCTTGGAGTTTCCTGAGAAGCTCCGAAGACATGTGTGCCTCCAAAACAAGAAGTAGAATTGGACTTTCATTACTCGAGTATGTGATCGGAATAAGGAGAATCTTTGTAAGAAAGGTACGCAGAGTGAAATTCGACTTACGTGAGTGGAGACGAATTGCACTATTTTGATGACAGTGTATTGAAGAACTGCCGATTGAAATTGTGAGCGACTCATGGTTTGGAAAGACAGAAACTAGGATGGAACTTGAAAACCCTTTTTTGTTTTATATATTCCATGAGAGACTGAAAACCATAGGAAGGAAAATGTTGACCTTGTGCCACTTCCTACGGCCAACACCAGGCACCAGCCAGAGGGGCGCAGTCACGATTTCAGGTTAAGCGACCCAATTTATCCAATACAATCCCCAGTCTTTGGAAGAAAAGCGGGATTTGCGTACCAAGATGGAATTACTTGTATGGGGAGGAGGGAGCAGAGATGCCTCAGCGTTGATCGGCATTCTCAGTCACATCGCTGCTGCATCAGAAACGAAGTACGTGAAATCCACGTAACAGGCAGACTGACAGCCAGCCTGAGGTCGCACTTGATACCTAATGCAATCCAATTTAAATCTAAATTAGAAACATAGTTCCCGCTTCTCAAATAGATAAAGACTAGTTAGGGTATTTTTCGGAAAGATATAAACAGCCTTCTTAAAGTCATTATTCGATGATAAGGACATTAAGAAAGAAGTTACGTTTTTTAACATTCTGGGTCTCGTTTTGTTATCCCTGGTACTCGTGAATCTTCGTTGCATATCTCTTTACTTTCACTTATTTAGTTCTTGACAATACTTTACAATTAAAATGCAGTTCAATGACCCATTTCTCATGAAGTTTCAGTTATTCAAGTTCAAATAAGAATTGTGACATGTACAGGCTCTCATACTAGTAATTGAAGAATCAGTAACATATACGACTCAACACTAACCGACGCAAAATATACAAACAATATCAATGGATGCTGAAGAAGCCAGATTATTATATCCGATCTTATGAGGGACCTCTTTGACTCTCGGAGGTTTTGTTTAGAGTCGTGGATTGCGGAGACCTGAGGGCCTGACCTTATTGGATCACTTGATCGGAGTAGTTCTCGGATAGGTTCTCTCTCGGACTTGTATTTGGAGCTATAAACTAGGCTCGGAGGAATTTTCTTATGAAGAACTCTCTCAGAATCGTATATGCTTGGCGAATTCGGAGATATTGATACGGATATATCCTTACTCGAAGTCAATTGTAGATGAAAGGGAAATGTATTTGGAAGTTCGAAGCATTAAGGATGTGAATGGTAAGCCTCTTTCGAGCAAAGATACTACAACAAATTGGAAGTGATAACGACGCGTGTGGTGTGACGGCGGCATGGCCAGTGAGGTTTATCCCGTACATGGATGGTGACGAAACATTGCCTCATCTGCCGCACATCGAACATTTAGTGGCTGCAAGTCCCCTGCATTAGCTCTTGAAATTTAATCAACCTGAACCAAAGAATCCGAACACTCCTTATCACTTCCACAAAAGATAAACTGGATTTCGAGTCAAGGTCAAACAAGAGGAAGGGTGTTCTTGTAAACGTGAGATGAAGTTCAGTATTGAAGAGAATCGAGACCATCATTCCCTTCTACATATCTACATTTTGTAAATAATTTTCCATGAAACAGCGCGATATCACGAGCAAGAAATTTCACCAGCATGGCTAACTGAGGGTATTCGTACTCTAACCGATCGCTTGGCTCTGTACCTGACCAGAAGAGGAATGTCAAACATGGGATGAACGTATCCATTCTGCCTATTTAGACAACAACACAAGAATAGGAGGACCGTGAGATAAAACCCGAAGCTCTTGAACGATTGCTCGGACCCTTTTCATGCACTCCTTGTCCGAATTTGGCCACCGGTTCACCCTCCACACCCCACCCCCGCATTCTCAGTCTTGGTCAAATTCAGTAATCGTATCTGGATGCGGGGGGGGGATGCTCGAGTGGGGATATAGGGCTGCCCTGGAAAAGTTAAATCTTCTTTCAGCTTTGGAACATCTTATTCCATCCTAATTTTATTCACGAAGTATCGCCGCACTTGTACATTATGCTTCTTCTTAAACTCTTTGCCCTGGTTGCGTTAAATTTATTTGGATCAGTTCAAGCTGCCTCAGACGTCACATCGATAGTTATTCGACTTCCATCATGTAGCGTAGGTAAAAAATTCATTCCACGGTATCAACTTTTGCTGACAAAATCCGCAGCTGGCCTGCTCAAGTGTCATCTTAGATGGTGGATGTCCGATAAGCAACGATCTTCCACAATGTTTGTGTACGAATAACACCTTGCAATTCGCGCTCGGGTCTTGTTTGCTGCGTTCATGTAATGAAACTGAGGTTGCTTGTGGGTTTCTCAAGAACTCCTGAATGCCTTTCTAACCCAGATCAGCTGCCTCGAGTTTATTCCAGAAAGAAGTATGTGTTGGCTTTCCAAAAGAGTCTCGGAATAACGAGATTGTGAATCTTACCATTACCGCTTCATCCGTTACTGCTCTGTTTATACTCTTGAGACTTATTTCAAGAAGAATGGTCACGGATACCGTTCATTGGGATGATTGGGCTTTCATAGCATCCTCGGTATGTGCGCACCCCAAGGAAGGAATGAGACTTTTGCTGAGATGTTTTAGATCCTTATGGTACCAACGGCAACCATTTGCGCATTCAGTATGTCAAAGCACCAGGAGTTTTGTTTGCATTTTTTTCTAACGGTGTTCAAAAGATGCGACTCATGGTTTCGGGAAACATTTCTGGGATGTGCCGCCAGAGAATATCACTCTCCTTCGCAGGGTTAGTTTACCAATCTTCTTGATGCAAGGCAACTTACCATGCTAATGATGATTTAGCTGTACTATGTCTCCTAAATAATTTATATTCTCAACCTCGCCTCTTCCAAGTTCGCGATCCTTCTTCTTTATCGTCGCATCTTCACCACCGCTAGATTTCGCATAGCTCTGTGGATCGTAATTGCCATGATGATTCTACACCACTTTACCTTCACCGTGGCTGTCATTTTTCAATGTAATCCAATAAAAATGTACGTAGCGATCTTTGCTTTGTCTTCTGACTCAGCGCTGATTCTAATTCCAGCGTTTAGAGTCCCGCAGTCCCGGGAAAATGCTTAAATACGATCGCAATCATCTACGCAGGTGCCGCCTTGAATATCGTTGAAGATATCGTCATCATTATTCTCCCCATTGCCGAATTATCGACTTTGAAACTGGACTTAAGGAAGAAAATTATGTTAGGAGTGTTATTCGCGTCTGGTTTTCTGTGTGTGGCCTTCTTCGGGTTCAAATGAAAGGATCGAAGCTAATAATTTGAAGGGCATGTATCACGAGTATGGTTCGCTTGAAATACATCATAACATTTGGGAATACGGTCGATTCAACTTGTAAATCACCTCAACGTTTACATCGAATTTTCTTCAGGAACTGACAGTTTTTAAGGGGATAATGTCGACGTTGTTGTTTGGTCCACGATAAAAATCTACACAGCTCTGATTTGCGCCAGCATCGTCTGTCTTAGACCCCTTGCTGCCAAGTTGCTGCCAGTTCTTTTCAAATCACAAACGACAGCGGCTAGTCGCGAGACCCCCTTCTCGGACGAAAGCAACAAAGATCGAATTGGTGTCGCTGGGAAGCTGTATCGTGGAAATTTCGGAGTCAAATTGTCGGATTCAGATATTCGAGCAGCGCAGTTCAATTCGCAGAACTCAAATCTCGATCAGTGGGAAAGGGACGACATCCATTCTTCAAATATCGAGCTGCGGCCGTATCACAAGGATATGGAGCCCAGTCACAAGGGAGTCAGTCGTCCGAGATAGTACGGTGTCTTGCGTTATTTTACACCACTTCATCTCTGGAAAGAAAGGAGGATTTCAAAGCAATGTTTCTGCTAGATATGGGAAGAACACAGTATCCAAAGTATTCCAGACCACATTTTCTCAGATGGTACAAAGTGAGCGTATTCTATACGTAAACAAGGAGTTCGACTCTTCGGTCTTGCGTGTCCCAAGTATAGGATAGGTGCTCCGTACAACCGCTCAGAAGATAGTTGTCCGTACACTGTCTTCCCGTTATCCAGGGGTCTTGAAGGTATTCTACTTCTTTAAGAATAAAGCAATAGACGAAAGTATAGTCGTAATATATATAATGTTTCGATTATAGAATAGATTTAAAGTTTCGATATAACGAATGTTTAGAGACTTTAAAGCTATCTAAACAGCGGTATATAAGATACTTAATATTCGCTAAACTAGGTTAGTAATTAATTACACTAATAAGTTCTAGAGATATAGAAATAAGACTAGTTAAGACAGACTCGCTCTTATAGAACTATTCTATAGAGAGTTAAAACCTAACCTACGAAAGGAAATAGCGCGCTAGAATATTAGATATAGCGATATTACCTCTATAATAGAAGGAGTTATCTAACTAGATAATCGGTTATAGGAGTTTAAGAAAATAACCTCTTACTTAGAATATAAGAGTAAGAAATAGTATAAATAGAAGTAATTAAACTATAGAGATAAGTAGATAAACGCTATATAAATAAAGACCTTCTAGAAAGAAGATACTAGAGGTTATATCTATAGAGTTATCTTAGTTACCTAGAGACTAGTAGTAGTAATAGTAATATTAATAGTAGTAGCGATTTATATAATACTTATAGAGGAATATATAGCTATATCTACTATATATAGAGAGAGTCGAACTCTACTTTAGAATAGTAGTTATTCGTTCTTATATAAAGTCTACCTCTATAGTTTAATTTATAAGTATTTACTATATACTCTAATAGAAGAACTTTCTTAGAAGAAATATAACTATAGATAAGAATAGAACTTATACTATTTATATAGCTAGCCTAGATATATATTAAATAAGTATAATTAAAAGAAAGTAAAGAAACTCTAGAAAGGAAAAGAGAAATATACTAATACTACTACTCGATAAGTAATAGTACTTAAAAGAATTAAGCTCTTAGATAAGAAACTTAAAGTCTATAGATATAGAATATAAGTAGAGAAGAACGATATAGGTCTATAATAGTATTATAAGATCTACTCGAATACTAAGGAAAGTCTAGTATAACTAGAATCTATAGAGTTATTATCTAAATTATTAGAATTATCTAATAAAGAAGATTAGAATAATAAACTATAAACAGGCGAAATATAGACCTTTATAGAATGTTTTAAGCGTAGTAATCAATAGATATAACGATTCTTAAACTAACTAAGGTAACTAAGTATCGCTAGGTTATATACTAGATAAAGAGGTTTAATCGCGAACTAGATATTTACTCGAAGATAAACTTATTACTTAACTATAAAGCTATTAAGATAGTAATAATAATATAATATTAAGTTAAATATAAAGCTTCTATCTAATAGTAGACGTGCTAGTCTTATATAGAACCTTCGTCCTTCTAATACTAGCCTACTAGCCTAGTCGCGACGTTACTACTAGACCGGTCGCCTTGTCTAGTAACCTCGTCACGTGATCTATATATAAGAGAAATCCCTAGATCGCTTAGCTAGTCTAAGTATCTCTATTTACTATAAGAGTCTTATAGTAGTACTTAATCTATTAGAACGCTACCTAGTCTTTACTTATTATATACTAATATATAATTTATAATACTATTCTCTTATTAGCTTAGTATATCTCTATACTTAAGTATAATCTAAGAAATATTATTAGAAGGCTATTAGCCTTCTTTCTCTCTTAATATAACTACTCTTTATTCTATAAGATATATCGATTATAAAGCTCTAAGTAAAGTAATTAATCTATCTAGAAAGAAGATAACTTTATATTCGCGATATAAAAACGCTAATAAAATAGACGAATATTTCTATTCGAGAGATCTAAAGTTGTTCTACTATAGTCGTTATTCTATTATAGATAAGTTCTATAATATATAAGTTATTAACTATATATCTACTATAAGTAAATAGAAGAGTATTAATTTATAAATCGAATAATTAGATAATAAAGAGAAGAAGAGTTATATAATTATAGCTATAGCTATATTCTATATTCGTTAGCTTAAGAAGTAGAAGCGCGCGCTCTATAAGCGTAGGTAGAGGATAATAGTAGTTAGTCTTAACTCGCTTAATAAGTTAGATACTACTAAGGATTTAGAAAAGAAGGAAATCGAAAGGAAGAAGAAAGAGAAGAGAGAGAAAAAGGTTACTTATCTAGCTATACTCTCTACCTCTACTACTTTTAACTCTTTTCTTAATCTAGATCTTAACTCTAGTTTCTTTAAGACTTTTTCTTCTAACTACTTAATATAGATAACTCTAGATTTTAAAGGTAGAACTTCTAAAGTTTCTCTAAATACTAGCTAATATTCTCTTTTAGTTTCTATATATTTTCTAAGTATAGGTAATCTAACTATTTAATTAAATACTTAATCTTATCTCTAATAAGTTTATAGTTAAGAATCTTCTTAACTTTATATTTAGTATTTAGATTAACTAGTTAAATTTCTATAAGTAGAGCTAGTAGTACTTCTAGTAGTACTAATTTAAGTAGAGATATATAGAATACTAGAAAGATGTTTATTATTTTTAGTAGAGGTAATTTATAATTTAATAGTTCTTTAATACATTTAATTTTATATAGTCTAATATATTTATAATCTAGTTTATTACTTAGTCTTTTTATATTAATAATTTTTTAATCTAGATAGACTTTATCTCTATCTTTTAATATTAGCTTCTAACTATATTTTTTATTATAATAGTATATATTATATTTAGCTATAAACTATAGATTTTCTACTAGTTCTTTATATAGCGTTCTAAGTACTAAGTCTATTAAATAAGCTAGTTAATTATTAACTATTAAGTTTAAGAGTTCTCTATATACTAATAATTTATATCTAAAGTAAGTATAGAATAGTATAATAAGTATTATTTTCGTTATTAAACTATTATATGAGAACTAAGCTATAGATAATAGTTCTATCTAGTTATTCTATTAATAGTTTATATAATAACAAAGATATATCTTAACTACTTAATTTATATATTTATTTCCTCTATTTATCTAGAGGTAAAAGACTATTAATAGCTTTCTTTTTATATCTAACCTCTCTATAAGAGCTATCTAGAACTTTAAGATAAAGATCTTATCTCTATTTAAGAGTATCTTCTTTTATATTCTATATCTTAAGACTACTTCTCTTAAATATATAAATACTAATTATTTAGCTATACTTAATTCTAGATATAGAACTAAGATTATATATTTTATAAGCTAATTTATAATAACTAGAATAGAGTTATACTCGACTTCTATTATTAGATCCTTAGACTTTAGTAACTTAGTAATAAAGTTCTAGAATACTAATTTCTAAGAGATTACTAGTATTAGAGTAGTATCTATCTATTCTTATAGAGCTTAGCGAGAAGTCTTATTCTAGATATAAGTATAATACTCTACTACTACTTCCTTAACTATTTAGTTTATACTTCTTTTAAAGCTAAACTATCTTTTTAATCGAAGAGTTGTTTATTAAATTCCTTAATATCTATAAGCTAGTAGTCTATATTATTCTTTAATAAACTTCTTTACTATTATTAAGAGAATAAAGACTTTCTCTTTCTAGATTATAAGTCTTTTACTTATACTTATATTTACTAACTAGTAAGTAGCTTCTAATAAGTATATATTATAGAAGTTATTAATCTCTTACTTTATTTATTTCTTATTAGATACTTTCTAGATCTTAATAGTCTATAGTTCTTAAAGGTTATATCGTTCTATAATTACTATTTTAAAGTTTATTAGAACTAGGTTCTCTTTCTTATTATATTTTAATATTATAGTATTAATATACTACTTATTATCCTTATAGTCTAGTTTCTAGCTAAGAGTATTAGCTTAAGTATTACTTATACTACTAATATATTTAATAATTAATCTAAATCTAGCTAATATCTTAGACTATCTAGCTAGATATCTAGATATAAGTTCTTTTATTATTATAAATATTCTTAGATTTAGATAATTAGTAAGTATAGTTACTAGATATACTATACTCTAGAGAGAGATTCTCTATTCTTTAAGAGCTAGTACTATAGCTATTAGTTCTTTATTATAGATACTATAGTTTTACTAGACTAAATCTATAACGATATATATAGCTTATAGACTATACACGAATGTACAACTACGCTAGGTGTAAGTTAGACACTATAGAACTGTCTATACAAGGATTCTAAGCTAAGAAGAGAAGAGAAGAAGGGACAGAAGCCTAGGAGCTAGAGGCTCTTATATACAGGAGGTTGTACTAAGCTATAGCTAACCGAGCCGGGCTCGGGAAGCACGGTATCCGCTAGGTTCTAGCCAGGGGCTAGTCTAAGGTATAGTAGCGGTTAGAACCGTTATATTACCCTCCCTTTTAAAAAGAAGCTTACTCTTAAGCTTGTAGAAGCGTCTATACTATCGTCTAACTCTTTATACGAATCCTCTCTATTCTTATAAGCCTTAATCTAATCACCTAAGCGACGCGAGAGGCCTAGTTACATAGGGTATACTATATAGAAGCTTCTTAGCTTATATAGAGAATACTTAAAGTTAGAAGTAGGATACTACTCTAGATCTTCGTTATATTCTACTCATTTAGCCTTATAATATAGTATGTTTCTTATCTTTTTCACTATAACTACTTCTTCTACTTCCTACTCTTTGTCGTTAGTAATCTATATAGGTAGAGGTAGCTTATTTACTTGTCCTAGTAGAGGATCGTCTAATGCTTTCTATAGGCAGTCTATTAAAAACATAGAGTATATTTTTATAGAAGCTAGCAGCTTAACTTTATAGAAGTATCTAACCTTTTAAATTACTTCGTATAGGCCTGCTATTTAATAGTCTAATTTATAGCTAGAGCGCTCTATCTTCTAATTCTTTATAGATACCTAGACCTTATCTTCTACTTTAAAGTCTACTTCTCGTCG
The DNA here is from genome assembly GCA_001399465.1 of Hymenoscyphus scutula. Classification (NCBI taxonomy): domain Eukaryota; kingdom Fungi; phylum Ascomycota; class Leotiomycetes; order Helotiales; family Helotiaceae; genus Hymenoscyphus; species Hymenoscyphus scutula. The sequence continues at coordinate 4,807 of LKTO01000417.1, read as the reverse complement.
GTAGAGGTTAATATCCCTTTACTTCTTATTCTACGCTTATCTTATAATCGTATAAGCTGTTTCCCATCCCTCCTAGATCCTTTTAACTACCTACTAAGCCTCTTCTTAGTTTAGCTTTTCCTTTACTATAGCCGCGTCTAGTACGTTCTAGTTAAAAGAGGTACGCGGTAGGTATACGTTTAGAAGCTTAAATGGCGACATTCTAATACTCTCGTAGAGTAGCGTCAGCTAGGCGTAGTCTATAATAGGCAGGAGTTCCGACCAGTTTGTTACGAATCACGTGTACACGTGACTAGTGAAAACCAGGCGGCGTCCTAACAGGTTAAGCACTATTATATACTCTTATAGTAACAGAGGATCGCTTAGACTAGCTAAGTAAACTAGGGATTTCATCTATATTAAATTATATAACTATTATTAATTAGTAATGATTAACTAAGTAACGCTAAGTAAGATTAGAATAATTAGAGTAATTATACTAATTAATATAAGTAGGAAGGTTCTATATAAGACTAGTACGTCTACTATTAGATAGAAGCTTTATACTTAACTTAATATTATATTATTACTAATACCTTAACAGCTTTATAGTTAAGTAACAAGTTTACCTCTAAGTAAATACCTAGACTATAATTAAACCTCTTTATAAGAATAAACTCTAGCGATACTTAGTTACCTTAGTTAGTTAGTTTGAGAATCGTTATACTTTAAGTATCTAAGCTTAGAAGTTAATTAATATAATGTTAGCTACTTTATTAAACCTATATATACTAGTAGTAACTCTACCTACACTAACTATAGCGCTAACTATTACTACTCGAGAGGAAGTTAAACTTCCTCTTTCGAAACCATTCGATAGATCGCCTAAGAAACTCGTAGAGTTCCTTATAAAGGCATCTATATACCTCTCCTTCTACGCTAGTTAGTTCATCTATAAGATAGACTAAGTTATCTAGATTACTACGAGACTAGAAGAAGTAGCTTATAACTAGATATAACCTTACCTAGAAGATTTCTAGGCTAATAGAACAACTGATAGAAAAGTCTCTACCGCTATAATAGACTAAACAAAGGATTTATTTAGGAATGTTAAGGGATTTAAGTTAAGAATAAACTAAGCATTTAAGGATATAGATATAAAGAAGAAAGTAGTTCGTATACTATACACCTTAAGATAAAAGGGATCTATAGCTAAGTATACATTATAGTTTTAATAATACTCTATATATATAGGCTAGAATAACAAAGCTCTAAGAGAGTAGTTCTACTAAAGACTTAAGGATAGCGTAAAGAATAAGCTAGCTAGAGACAATTTCTCTAACATGTTAAATCTATTAACTAATAAAGCTATTAAAATTAACAATTACATTTATAAATAAACCCTAGAAAAGAAGAGTAGCTATAGATATTAAGCCTTAAAGAGTAGCTAATAAAGAGATTATAGAGATCCTATATAACTTAATACTACTATATAAAAACCTTTCTAGCTAAAGTAATAATATAGTAGAAAGCTAGAGCTCTCCTAGAAGGAACGAAACCGACGACGCGAGTAGAACCTCTACTTCTTATATAGCCTAACTAGCTATAGAGTAAGTAACTATCGTAAGAAGGCTAATTCCTTAGGAAAGCATTAAGTATTTACTATAACTAGAATAGAAATAGTACTACTTAAGAGATTTAACCTATCTAACAAAGAGCTAGAAGCTTACGGGTATAGAACGTAAGTAGAGGATAAGGAGAACTCTATCCTTAAACAATACTACAAGGGATAGTCTAAGTTAGAGTATAATCTACCTCTATAACGCGAAGTAGAGACAGTAGAGTTATTATCAGACTCGTCGTTAGAATCATTAGACGTGTCTAGTCAAGGGAATAACTAGGACAACAACCCTTAAGTAGAAGAAACATAGGCATTTATAGGATGTTTTAAAAACGGTAACTAATAGGTAGACCTTAACAGAAACAAATTAGACTTTTAGGCTTCTTATATAACTAGAGGACAGGCTTCAGAAGCGCTAGAACGATTTCAAGTTTAGGACAACCTCCTAATAAGTATTATCTTTAGAAATCTTAAAAGTAACCTAGATACTATAGAAGGAAAACTAAACGTATAAGCTATCGAGGACATCTTCGAGTCTACCCTTAAGTTATAGAGAGAAAGAGATTAACCTTTTATCTAACTATAAGAAGAAGAATATTAGGTTCTAGAAGTTATATTAGAAGATATAATTATATAGTAGCGTTACTACCTAAAACCTATATTAGACTAGAAATTAGAGAAATAGTTTACTAGTAATAAACCTAACTATAGCCGAGCTATAGAATAGCTAACAGTCTATATAGTGTCTAAAAGTAACTCTTAGTAAGTAAAACTCTACTCTTAGAGGAACGAACTCTAAGTAGCGGGAATTAGCTAAAGAGAGTATAGTTTCGTAGTCTATATAAATAGACAGGAAATCTACGCTACGTTAGAAGACTACTAGTTAATAATAACTATAAAAATTAGAGGATAGAAACTCTAGGTTATAATTAACTTAGAAGTAATAGATAACTTCCTTTCTCTATTAGTACTTAAGAGGCTAAACGTCTCTATTAAGAAGATAGAACTATACTACCTAGGTATAGTTAATAGAATAGACGTAGTATATTAAAATAAAGTTATTAATTAGTAAACTATTCTAATATAAGTTACTATCGAAGGATACTACTTAGATATATAATTCGACATTATAGCGATTAGAAGCTAGAACGTAATACTTAGTATACTATAGATTAGAGAATATAATCTAGATATTAACTAGAAAGTCTAAATAATAACTTTTAGCTAATATAACTATAAAGGATTGTAGCCTTAACTATATAGCTAGAATAAGGTTAGCGCTACCTCTTCTAAAGCGCTAGAACACCTTACTAAGGGTCCTCTATAGGTTAGTAAGAAAGCTAATAACGTTATATCTATATAGTATAGAGAATTCGCGGAATTGTTTAAGAACCTAGAGAACTTATAAGCTCTACTAGAATATTATCTATAGAATTATAAGATTAAATTAAAGAAGAGTTATAACATTAAGAAATAGAAAATATAGCCTTATAGTTAGATTAAGCTATAACGTTTTAAAAGCTATATTATCGAAGGTTTAAAGAAAGGTTATATTTAGAGATCTAAATCACTTATTCTATTAAATATATTAGTCGTTTATAAGAAGAACGACCTAACAGGTCGAGTTTATATTAACTACTAAGATATAAATAATATAATAATTAAGGACGCTTACCTACTACTAGAAGGATAATATCTACTAGATAGAATTAGCTCTACTAAGATATTTATAAAACTCGACTAATAGAACGCTTATACCTTAATTAGGATTAAGGTAGGTAATAAGTAGAAAACTACTTTTAGATTACCCTTAGAACTCTATAAGTATATAGTAATACTATTCGAATTAGCTACTATACTAGTAACCTACTAGAGACAGAATAATAATATTCTAGATAGTCTTCTAGAGGTAACAGTTATTTATTACCTAGATAATATTCTAATCTACTTAGATAAAGTAGAGGAATATAAGAGATATATATATAAGGTTATAAAAAGACTTACTATAGTATACTCTTAACTTAAGTTATTAAAATATAAGTTTAGAGTAACTTATACTAAGTTTCTAGACTAAATAATCTCTCTAGAAAGAATAGAAATCAACCTAGACAAGATAAGAGATGTTATTAACTAGGAATTACTAAAAAACGTTAAAGATATTTAACGTTTCTAGAGATTCGCTAACTTCTACTATTAGTTTATAGTAAACTACACTAGAATATTAAAACTAATAACGAACCTTATATATAAAGGAGTACCTTTTATATAGAACGAGATTGTAGAGATAGCCTTTTAGATAATAAAGAAACGCTTTACTAAGGAACTAATCCTATATAGCTATAATCTAGAGAAACTAAGTACTATAGAAATAGACTTATTAGGTATAGTAATAGATACTATATATCTATAACTAGACGAAAATAGAAAATTAATACCTATAGCCTATTACTCTAGAACGCTAGACCTAGTATAGTAGAACTATACTATATTTAAGAAAGAACTACTTACTATAGTCTTTACTTTAGAGTATTAGAAAATCTACCTCTAAGGAACGAAGTATTAGGTAATAGTTCTTACTAATCACGCTAATCTTCGAACCTTTACTACTACTAAGAAACTTATAAGTAAGCGCCTTACTAGATAGTTAGAAACTCTATTATACTATAACATCGTTATCCGACACGTTGTAGGAATAACAAACCTAAGAGTAGACGCTCTTAGTTATAAACTAGGCTATAAAGAGGCTAGAGAATATATAAGGCTAGTAATATTAAAAGAACTATCTAATAGAGACTTAGCTTCGACGGTTTATTAAATTATAGCTACCTAGATAGTAGATCTATAGCTAGATGTAATCTAGAATATATATAAAGGAAAGAACTAGTACTATAATAGGAAATTATAGGTTCTAAAAGAATATATAAAGTAGTTTATTAGTAAGTACTATTTAGTACTCGCTTATAGATATTAAGGAATAAGATAGACTACTTAGTAGATTAAATAACATTACTTTATAGACTATCTACTAGTAACTATTAAGGATATAATAAAGAAGTATAATACCTATACCTAGAATAAGACTTTATACTAGCTACTATATAGATAGATAAGTACTATTTCTATTCTATAGACACCTTAGAAATTAGTCTCTTAGGATTTTATTATTAAACTACTAAAATCTAGAGACCTAATAATAGAAGTTAAATA
>LKTO01000416.1:0-45378 GCA_001399465.1 Hymenoscyphus scutula | reverse complement strand
TAACGTTTTTCCCGGGTGAGCCGATCACCCGGGTAAGCCGATCACTAAAACGCGATAACACTACAACTTTGAATACATTACAACAGCACTATTAAAAAAACCCTAGCTACTCATATTAATCGATTCCTAAGGTGCCTTGCATGTACGAGCATTATGTCCAACCTGATTACATAAACCACACCGTCGCTGCTTGCCTTCTAAGCGCTGGCGCTGTATATTATTTATACCCTCTTCCTGCTGAGTTTGAGTACTTTGAACAATTTCCTCGCCTTCCTCAACTGTAAGACTTCCACCTTGGTAAATGCGCCTCTTTTTCTTTCTCTCCCTCCTCTTTTTAAGCTGATTTGCCTCTTGTAGCGCCTTGATTTCAGCTCTCATAAGCGTAGCTCCATGTACCATAATTTGAGCCCCCTTAGCAAGCCGATCAAATGCCTCGTTGATTGATGTAGGAGAACTATCTTGGTGTCGTATGATACGGTTTTTAAGATATGTAGTCTGGAATTCAAGCTCTATTACGTTCTGTGGCGTCTTTGGGGTCCAGATTAGCTCGTTTATAGGAGGTGGAGTTAGTGTCTTGAGTCTTAGATTAAGGTGAGAAAGAACGTTCTCAGGATTGTGTAGAACTAAGCCAGTTGCTCGAAATCCACTCTTGATATTCTGCTCTGTAAATGCAGCTTTGAATGCCTCTTTGAATGTAGGAAGGAACTCAAGCTTAGTAATATGCTGAATTCTAACCCGAATAAGATTCTCAATCTGCTTGCCATAGAATGCCTTTAATGGGCTGAAACAGCTAACATCAAGAGGCTGTAGGATGTGAGATAAGTGTAGTGGCATACAGAGAGTAATAATACTATTATCCTGACAGTATTGCTGAAATTGAACTGAAATGTGCGACTCGTGGCCATCAAGAACAAGGAGTCTATATCGCCCAACTGTACGACCCTTTGTATGCTTGTTAAAGTGCTGAATCCACTCAAATCCAATCTCGTTTGTCGTCCATCCATTCTCACTTAGCGTAATTACCCAGTCTTGTGGAAGTCCTGAGTCCTCGTACCAAGCAGAGAGGTGGTACTGTCCCTTGAAAATGATAAACGGAGGAAGTGCCCAACCACACAAGTTTATACCTTGTATAATTAAAACCCACTCTCTATTTCCTGGCTGAGAAGTCTTTAGACGATTCCTTGACTCCGAGCTTGTAACAACTCTAGCAGTCGCAATAACCCCCATAAGAAACCCAGCTTCGTCGAAGTTATATATGTCCTCCTCTACAATCCTATATTTGGTAATTGTATTTTGTACAAGCCTGAACCAGTCTCCAATAACCATAGGGTCTTCGCACTGCGCTCTTTTATAATCGTACTTGCGGCCGAATTTCGTTTTGATCTCTGTACAACGTTTAATAAAGGTAGAAGTCTAATTCTTGCCTACTAGAGGCGCGTCGCGTTCAGAGAGAAGAAGGTCTGCCATTTCTCGAACAGCTACTGGCCGAGGTGGGAACCCACGCGAGTCTAGGTCGAGAATATATTGTACGATAGCTAGCTCCTCTTTAGAGGTGAGTCTTTGAGCATTAGAAGGAGTATCGTGTCGCGAAGGGATTCCGTGTATTCGGTCGTAGAGGGTTGTATAAGGCACGTCGTAGGCTTTAACACAAGCTCGTATACTTCTTAAATGACCTGAATTGAAGGCTTGGACAGCTAAAAGAATGCGACCCTCTTCATTAGAGGGTTGGGCTTGGTTGAGTGGTGGCATTTTGATTTTAAGTTGAGTGTCGCGTTTTGGTGTTCGAGTGATCGGCTCACCCGGGTGATCGGCTCACCCGGGAAAAACGTTATACAACTTTCGCAACGACGAGGAAGACAAATCACACAATTTATTGAAACCATTCATCCATCAACAGATCCCCCCACGCGCTCGTCACCCCACCGTTTTTTCCGTAACCAACCCTCCATACCACACACACACAAGAGCAAGGGGTACCTGCTTCGTACAACCCCTCCTCTCACCGGGTTCGCCATCCGGGGTCCAACGTCACCACCCTCAGCGTCGACCTCACCACAACGACTCGGAGCTTTTGCTACGAAGCCACCACTAAGGTAAATGGAATAACTTTCCGACGACAGATCTCACTTCACCACCCCCGCGTGGGGTGAGCACATATCGAACAAGGATATACAGATGCATGTACATACTATGCTGTACGAGTGGCGAAAGACATATTCCCTTACAAAAAATCCCCGAACCAAGGCCAAAATACGATAGATCCTAATAAAGAAGACACGGCTGAACTAAACCTGGAGGTTCTCGGTATTCCTACTGGTTCTCACACACAAAAAAGAGCCACGCACTATCTTCCCAAACAAGCCCCTGACAGGGTCTTGTGTAACCCCACTCGAATTGGAAAAGGGCAACCGTGGTACGTAACTCCTACATATCCTCAGCCCCATCTAGAATAAGAGGAGAGAAACCATTACAGGCATGTAAGAAACAGAAAAGCATCAACCCTCCAGCCTCTCGCCCCCACCACCACCACCACACCCGCATCTCAGATCCTCGGGAGAGGGAAATCAAGATAAATCAAGCATCGGAAGCACAAAAAGAGTCATCAGCCACCTTCTCGACCTCACCCCCTGTGAATAAGAGGAAGTTCTATACCCCGGATTTGGTAAACAAAGTGAACCCCCACCTGTAAATAAGATCTGATAGAACGCGTGAAATGTACTGAGTGCCACGGTTTACTGCGCGCCCCCTCTCTATATGAGGCCTTGTAAGCGTAACGGGCACTCCACATACTTCAACTCTCTCTACTCCTCGAGACCCATAAGCCCAAATCATGACACACGAACCGATCGATCTGATAAGCTCAATGAGCACCTCACCCTTCACCCCGAGTATCCATCCTTCCTATAACTCGAGATATCAGAATCGCAATTACAGCAGCCAGAACCAAGAAAAAAACCTCTCGATGCAGTGCATAGAAAACACCCCTGCCTTGTAATAAGATCGTCACTTCTCACTTCTTCTCCTCCTCATTCAGAAAGTCGGGAAGTTCATCTCGCCATCCATTTTTCCATCTCACCATCTCTCTCCACCCCACCTCGCTCCTAGCTCAGATTGCAGTTGAGACACTAGCCTAACACTTTCTCATCCCATCCCATCCCATCCCATCCCCTCGTACAACTTCAAAACCAAAACCCATCCATCCATCGAAAACCCACCCATCCATCCATCCATCCAACAACCCACCCAATAATCCCCTCCCTCCCTCACCACCCACTATTGAAACAATTCTCTCATCCCATTCCCTCCCACCTAAGCCCCCCTCGTAACGTCCCCTCACTACAAAATTTGTAGCGTAACACCAAACTCAAAACACCCACCAAAAAAAATCCTCGGAAATTCCTATCCCATCACTAACCATGGTTCTTTCATGGTGAGTGAGTAACACAAAGGTAACACAAAGGTAACACAGGACAAAAGGTAACACAAGAACTATCGACTCGCCTAGCGCACACGAGGGAGGAAAAAAAAGCTAACCACCTCCTCCGAACCCAAACCCAAACCCCAAGAAAAAGTAAAAAGAAGAAGAAACACTAAAAGAAAGCTAAAAAGAAGGAAAAAGAAACCAAAAAAAGAAACTTAAAAAGTCAAAAATCAACATCGTTACATCGTTACACCACTCCAGCAATCCAGCTAGCAATCCAACAATCCACCAATCCACCAACAACCTACCTACACGAAGGCGAGAAAGAAAGAAAGAGAAGAAAGAAAAAAAAGGAGCCTGGTATCACATAATTCCTCCCCTTTTGCCTTTCCACCTTCCCCCCCCCCCCTCAAAATTTCTAAAACTTCAAACTGTAAATCCCCCTTCCTCCATAAACCAAAGTTTCCACCGATTCCATAGATAGATACAATAGATTCTATATACACACAGAGAGAGAGACATCCACACACAACACAAGTAAATCCCTTCGAAAAAAAATTGAAAAATTGAATTTACCACCGTTATAATAAACCCGTTGCCACGAGAAGGAAAAAAAAACCGCTAAGAAAGAAAAAAATGGCATGAAACTTCAACATGACATAACTAAACCAAAGACAGAGACAGAGACAGGACCAGAAAAGTAAATAGAAAAAAAGTTAATAACATTCCATATCCTAATATCCCATCCTACCTACCTCCTATATCCCATCCTAGGTACATTACCATACCATATCTCTTCCCTTCCTTTTCCTTCCCATTCCCTTTCCATCCCATCCCATCCCATCCCCTTCCTTTTCCATCCTTTCCATCCCATCCTTCCCATCTCATCCCAAGACCAAAAAGTTATTAAGTGATATCACTCCACCCCAGACAAGACGACGAACAAGAAAAAACAGACAGTCCTCACAAGGCCAGCCAGCAAAGTAAACAAGCAAAAACGAGAGGAAGAAACAGGCAGGTATATACCTTCCAAAAGCTCAAAAAGGAAAAAACCAGACGAAGGGAAAAATGAGATTCATCTCCACTCATTCAACCCCTCTAAACCAACCAACAAAATAACAACAACCAAGCTAACGAACAAACAAACAAACAACATTAAAAAACCACAAAGAAAACTTCCTCCCCTCTAATTCCTAGTAGCATCCGCATCCCGCACCGGATCATAATACGTCTTCGGACTCTGATCATCCTCCTCCTTGAAGCCCTGATCATACCGAATCCGATGATCATAAGTGTAATTGCCATTGCTGTAAGACGAGTACTCGCTCGACGAAGATGCTACACACAGAAGCGTTAATTAGCATTCATTCCCCCATCTCACAAATTCCGGGAACCCAGGGCATCGACGTCTTTCGAAAAGGGATGGAAATAACAATAGAACAAGTCCCGAAGGAAAAGGGGGGGGGGGGGGGGGGGTCACAAACCATGTGGCGTATAGTATTGCTGGGGGTATGTACCTATCTTTGGGTCAGTCCCTTGATGCAGATTGTAGATTGCCATCCACGGAGCGTGGGGAAAACGAAAAAGAGGGATGAGGGATTGGCGGTGAGCTCGAAAGGGAAAGTTCCCCGGGGTATAAGCTTTGGGATTGGAAGGGGAAAAAAGGTACTTACTTGAACTCGCCGCGCTAGTGGTGTAATAAGAACTTTGCGGCTCATAATAAGGAACGTTTGCTTGTGCGCTGTTGGATTGGTTGACTTGAGAGTGTCTGGAACTCTGGTGGCCTGATTGTTTCGAGGAGCGGCTGCTGGAACCACCAGAACCCCTTGAGCTGCGGCTAGACTGCTTCGAACTATCATCTTTGGCCGAGTTTCGATTTCGCCCGTCACGATAGCGAAACTTGTGGTAGAGAAACCATCTTGCAATCCAATTAGAGCAATCCTCGGTGGGAGCGGCGAGATTCCAGTAATAGCTCGTATGCGCGTCGCCAGACTTGGCAATGCGTTCAAATGCTTCGTTCTTTGACTTTTCTCTGATGTCACTCCAATCGTATGGTGGTCTCCGCGAACAGTTATCCTTGAGATGATACCCTCCTTGGGTCAACCACCGGTAGACGTTGTCTGCCTCTTTCTGCCTCATAATAAAAGATCAGTAAGCACTCCCGAGTTAACCTTGATTTCTGGAAACGGTGCATGAGCCCCCAATCGTAGCATGACATCTGCAGGTTGTTCTATGAAATTTTGGCGAGGCTTACCGCCATCATCGTGTAAGTTTCAGGGGCCATGTTGAGGGCTTTCAATAAATCATCCTTGGTGTTGCTCATCACCAAAGGGGGAACTTTGCCTGCCATGCTGGTTGTGAATATGGTGTACTTTTGATTTCGATTGCAAAGCAGCGAGTGTTGACCGTCGATTTGAGATCAAAATATAGCCCAAGGCAGATGCTCCAACCCTAGCACTTGAGCCAAAGAATTCCTCGGGACCACTTGGCGCCCAACAACAGTCGGAAGCTAGCAACTTCACATGCCCTTTCAAGGCTCCATTCGACAAGGGTAGCGTGATGAACCAAGTCCATATTCGCGAAGCGGCTGCGGCAGTGCATGGTGCATTAGCAGGCTCTTTGGCAGAAGTGAGTGATCCCCATATCGAACCTGGAAGGGAAGAGCAGTAGCGTGTCATTGAGGTGTGTATAGGTCCGTAGCGCAATCGTTGCCTACAGGACGACGAAGCAAGCGCATAGGTCAATGCCTTGCCAATCATGTAGCTAAGACTTGATGATGGTATTGAGGGGTTCGTCAGTGATATGTGACCACCGGAGTGTATAATGGGTCGAGTTTGCAGGCTATACTTCCCAATCATATTGGACATGAACTGCCACCACCTGCCAGGCGGAACTCCAGCCGTGGCCGGTTCGTGATACAACGAGGCCTAAAAAGAGGTTTGGAACCATGCATCATCTCCTACGGCCCAGCGGCCAAATCCCCCATAGCAAAAGTCATCGAAAATGTCGTGCACAATCAAAGATCCAGGACCCTGCATGGTCTCTGCCGGGCCGGGTGGTACGCCACAAAACGACTTTGCCCAGGGGCCGATCAAGCTCGCTTATCAATTAGGCAAAGTGCGGATTATGATCTGGCATCGCTTCATCGTTGGGAGCATGCCTAAAGAAGAGAGCCGATGGGGTCTCTCCTGGGGCCATGCTCTGCCAAGTGAAGACAGAAGTAGAAGTACGGAGGAGGACGGAAGCTCCTAGGTGTGGATGAATTGAACTTGTTAGCAACGTTGACTCGATTTTGAGACGAACAAGTGCCATCTTGTTCGGCAGAGGCAGAAGCTTGTTTTCAAGTTTTGACAGGACCCCCCGGTTGATACGAAGTGCAGATATGGGAAGTGGTGAAAAAATGGAGCACCACATCTGACACATTTAAGTTGCTCGTATGCAAGTCCACTATGAAAACGGCGAATGGAGGTGCCGAACGAAGCAAATAAAGTGCTGAGCAACTTGGGGATGACGGCAACGGCGATTGCCTACCTACTCAACCTACTTCGGTAAGTACAGCACGTATGGAGGGCTACTTCCAGGTGGATATAGCCCACACCCGAACCCCCCGCCCTTGGCAAGAGGTACCTCCTGGGTAAACAAGTCCCGAACACACACCACGGCTCGTCCAGATGGGCGGGTACTAGTTCAAAGACATCGTGAGTTGGCTGAGTTGGCCGGCGGGCGACGGGCGACGGACACTGAACCAACATGGCGACAAAGGCGAGGAAAGTGACAACCATTGGGATGGATGCCGACACCACGGCGGCACTCCTCGAGAAGAGCACTATAATTTTCGTAGAATTACTTGAGGGTGTCATGTCACACCCACTCCGTCTTGGTGCCAGCTGTTGTCTGTCACCTGCATGGAATGAACCTGGATGTTGCCGGACTGCCGGACATGCAATGCAGCCAGCTTGAGAGAGACAGCCCACAACCCACACCCCACAGCCTCGTCTGGAAGGTGTTCTTGGACACACACAGCCTTGCCAACCATTACCTGGGGGCTATGAACCTTTTTGGACGAAGATGGAATTTCGTGTATTTAGGGGCCTAGGAGGCCCGATGCTCTGGGTTTGACCACGACTGCGCTTTCAGCCATGGGAACTTTCCTGTGAAGCTCGTTCAAATCGATGTTCGATCGACACATGCGAGGCCAATCGCCGCACATCCACGAACGCTAGCAACCGAGGGCTATTGGGATTGAGGGCCGTTGGGTAGTAGGTGCAGTGCAGTGTGACTTCAAAGTCAGGACTTTTCGATAGTCTTTCCGGTCTTTCATAAGGTGACACGGCGGAGGTGGTACATTACCGATACCGGTAGAAATACCAGTACCAGTACCAGAGAAAGAGAGAGAGAGAGAGAGAGAGAGAGCTGGTCATCGGCATGGTCGTTGCATCCCAGACCTTTCTGGACCTTCTCTTGTGATACAGGACTAGATAGGACTATACGCGAACCACCAACCCGCCGCCTTGGTGTTATCAAGGCTCATGTGTTCGTTTCTCTTTTGCTCCGGGCGTTTGAACGGCAGGCGCATTATCGAGGGGTCGGGCTGCCATACCGTTCTTCTCCTTCTCCTTCTCCTTCCCGTCTTCCAAATCCCGATGGCATCGCCTCATACACGGCTCGTACGAGATGGGGAAAACGTAATTCTGGTGGAGCGTCAGATTCTTGAAATGCTCCAGTTGCATGGAGGGGTTTGAGGGAGAGGGAAATACGCACCTTCCGTACCTTCCCCTACCTTGCCCTACCAGGCAGAGTGAAGGATGGAAAGCGAAGGTGAGTTGGTGATTGCTGCGTCGTTCCCTCGATCCGATCGTGTGCGGGGATGGAGTGTATGGATGATGCATCTGCATTTGCATTCGCATCTGCATTCGCAATTTGCATTATTTGCGCATTTGCGAATTTGCAGGAGCTGCTGATGTCACACGAAGAGGGAGATAAGGGGATGAAGCAGAGACGAAGTTTGGATGGATATATTCCGTTCCTTCTCCGTTCCAGATAGTTGTGAAGTTTGGTTGAAGTGAAGTGGTGTGGTGTGGTGTGTGCTTGAAGGTAGGTAGGGTGAGGTGACCTTAGGTTACCTTTACAGGGTAGGTAGAGAGGGAAGGGACCACCTGTTGAAGCTGCCTGAAATTTGGACAGAAAGCAATGCAATACCGTACACCCTCACCCACACACCACCACTTTTGACCACCTCAACTGCCACTACAGAACCTTGGTACAAGTAGGTCATAACCCGGATGATGCTGAAGAAGCTGGTGGGGAGAGTGGCTCAAGATGGCAAGAACAGGAGGGGCAGCAGCAGCAGTAGCAGTAGCAGTAGCAGGCACAACCTACCGTAATACAGTACAAGCAAGGGCAGGTAAATTTTAATACGTTAATACAGGTAAACTAATGCACCAACAATTTCGACGGTATAAAAAGATTTTCTTCCCCTCGTCCGCACCCCTCTCCTTCCAGGTTCTCCCTCTCCCTCTCGCTCCTCCTTACTCCATCCGGAAAACGAGCACGAGACAACCGAGATTGGAGCTTGAAGCTTGTAGAGAGAGCTGCTTCGACGTGGCCTTGTTTGCTTCCATTTCTGTTGCCAAAAGTTTGGTTGAATTTTCAAGCACAATTGAGTTGAGGAGGTGAGGAGGTGAGGAGGTGAGGAGGTGAGGAGGTGAGTTCAGGTTGGGTTGGCCTTTCGACCTACAAGTAACCTAGGTACGGCCTCGCCGAGGGGCCAACCCAGTGGTGGGGGTAAAATTGAGGTTGAGGGGAAAACAAAAAAACCCCTCCATTGAGGCACTGACAGCATGGCATAGCATCTACTCGACTCGAATCCCCTCGGAAATGAATCTTCTCATTCTCAACAAATCTACTTCGTCCAAGTGAAGCGGAAAGGGAGTGCATAGTGGAAGTATAAGTAGGTAGACTGGTAGAGTACCTGAGCAGACGCCGAGCGACGCATTTGGAGTCCTGTCTGTCATACGAGGGGTAGGTTAAACAGATCCAAACACCTCAAAGCACACAACCCTCTTCGCAAACGCCCGCCCACGGTAACGGGGATAACCTCTTCTCCAGTATCGAGGTATCTCTCGCTATCAGGAGATTTTACCAAATTTGGTAATATTCACAGAGCCCGTGTAGCTCGCGGCTCTTCTGTTGAGCCAACCCTGCCTCAGAACAGAATCGAGGACATCAGTATTACCGGCACAAGAGAACTCTCATCACTCCACAGAAGATGGCTCCTACCCCAAACATTGTCTACCTCCCCAATGGACAGACGTTAAGTGTCATTCCGGTCTTTGGCGGCTTCTTCTTCAAGTCCAACGACCTCAATCACCACAGTAGTGTCTTTCCCGCAGGTTGGACCGTTATCCTCCAAACCGAAGACGACCCCGTCGACGATGATAGCACGGCAGAATCAACCGACGTCGAGCTACGGGGCATGCCAAAGGAGAAGAAACATCGGCATATCCACCCCTTCAAACTACCTACCCTACGTAATGACAACCTCTTCATCTCCTCCATTTCGAATCCCTCTAGCAATGACTTCAAAGCTCCTACCAGCCCAACCAGGCAGATTGCCATGATGCTTTGGGCAACACTACAATGGTACTTTCATCAACCAGAACCCAAGCCGTTCCTCCATACAGAAGCTTCAAAAAACGCACCAGAGACGGCAAAGCCAAAAGGCGATTGGCGAATAAATATTAAAAGGGAAGGGGTGTTTCGAGGACGGAATTTAATACAAAAGCTGGAACGAATGGGGTTGATCACTTGTGAAGATTCATCTGTTGGTGTAGATCCCGAAGAAAATACACCCGCAGGCTGGTCGGAAATGTTTACATCAAGGAGGACGTTTTGGCAATTGTCAGCGAAGCTCTTCTTATTTACCCTCACTCCGACAGTGGGATCCTCTTTTCCAGGATCTCCATACGGCAGTAGACCCAGCTCCCCAGTACGTGGAGACCACAGAAATCGTTCTCCAAATCGAGGATCTCCAGACCGTAACTCAACAGCAGGAGGACTCATAAGTCCCGGACTTCAAGGTCCACCACAAGGTCTCTGGGCCACAACCACACCAGGTCCCTTCTCATCCGGAAGCCATCTCCCTACATACTTCCCCCCACCACCCCTCCAATACACCATGACAGATGGAGTACGCCATCCCATCCGTCCCAAACCCCCACGTCAAGGAGAAATATTCTACACCCGCTTCGTCCAAAGTATAGGCCAATATCTCGCCTTCCGCGCAGCATCACTATCCACAAGACCAGTAGCCTACAATGGTCCAACCACGCACCTCAACACGCCCAAACACCACACCACTACCTCGCTCTCCTCCCTTCCCGCACACATCTCCATCTCCTCGGTCGCAGACCTCACACCCCCCTCCCCAACCTTCGAACTTGAAGACACCACCGCCATGACCGACCTCCAACTCCTGCACAAATGGATGAACAACCCCCGTGTCTCCAACTTCTGGTCCCTCTCAGGCCCACAAGCCATCCAAGAGGAATTCCTCCGCAAAAACCTGACGAGCAAGCATTCCTTCCCTGCCATTGGCCTCTGGGATGGGAAACCCTTTGGTTTCTTCGAGATCTACTGGGTTAAGGAGGATCTTCTGGGTCGCCATTTGGGGAGTGAGGCGGGGGATTTCGATCGTGGGTTTCATGTTTTGGTTGGGGAGCAGGAGTTTAGGGGGAAGCATCGGGTGGATACTTGGGGGACGAGTGTGGCGCATTGGGCTTTTGTGCAGGATTATCGGACGGAGGCAGTGGTGCTTGAGCCGAGGGTTGATAATGAGAGGTATGTTTTTCAATTTCCCTTCTTCTTCTTTTCCTCTTTTTTTTCACTCTAGGCCGGGGGTGGTGGTTGAGTGGTTGTTTTGAGTGGGTGGTTTGAGTGGTTGTTTGAGTGGCTGCCATCTTTTGGACATGGGGAACTGCTTGACTGACTGACTTGAAATAATAGGTTCATCTCACATCTTCAAAGTGTGGGGTATATGAAGGAAAAGGAAATCACGTTCCCGCATAAGCAGAGTGCTTTCATGAAGTTGCGTCGGGAGAACTTTGAAGCGCCTGCTTTGTAGAAAAACTTTCCTCTTCTTTCGGGACCGGTCTGTCTGGGGGTTGGAGATGGAGGAGATGGCACGAAAGGGTTTGCTGAGAAAACCAAGGGTTGAAGATGATGGGGGATTAGATGACGTGGAAGCAGTGTGGAAAGAGGAAGAAGAAAAGTCGATGGATGAAGTCACGAAGTGATGATATGAATGGTTTAGCGGTTCGGGTGGAATGGGAAAGGGAAATGCTTTGGATTATTGGTGTGAGGGCGAGGGTGAGGGTGAGGGAGGACAGGAGGGAGGGGAGAGGGCAATTTGTATAGATTCGATGGGGGGCCTCTATTTATTTATTTATATAGAATTAGGATTAGGATTTAGGATTTTTGAATAGGAATAGGAATATGCCCTCCAGTCTTTTTTGTTTGAAAAGAAAAGGATGAGCTAAGAAGTAAAAGAAATGGAAAATGAAAAGGTGAAAGACTTTTTTTCCTTCTTACTTACTTATTTATCTTTCCTTCTTTTCTCTTTTCTACATAATTTTATGATTTTAGACTTAGTGTAAGCGTGTGTAGTTATAGTATTTTAAAGGTACTAGGGTAGTAAGAAGAGAAGAAAAGAAGAAGAGTAGAGAGAGAAGAAATAAAATATTTATGTAAACTCCTTTTATCTATATAAAGGCTAACTATTCTCTAAAATATTCTTACCTCGTTCTATCTTCCTCCTTTTCTCTTCCTACCTCTCTTCTCTTCTCCCTCTTTCTACCTCTTCTTCTCTCTCTTTTTTTCTTCTCTTTCTCTCTCCCTTTCTACCTCTTCCTCTTCTCTCTTATTTATATTCTACCTTCTCTTCCCTCTTCTCTTCTCTCTTCTCTTCTTCTCTCTTTTCTTCCTCTCTCTCTTTCTTACTTTCTTCCCTTCTCCCTCTTATTTTATCGTCTACCTCTTATACTCTCTTAGAGAAAAAAGAAAATATACTTAGAAGAATATAAATAAAAATTAAAAAGATAAACAACTTTTAATAAAACTCTCTATTCTTTTAAGAAAAGTATATTATTAAATGATATATAAATATATTTCTCTTTTATTTTCTAATTTACTAATCTACTTAGAAAGTGAGAAGTAAGAGTAGAGAGTAGAGACATAGAAATAAGAATAAGAATAAGAAAGATAGTAGTATGAATTTTAAGGTTTAGGTTTATACTATATTTTATTTACTTTTTATATATTTTATATTTTAGAAGGTGTAATTTAGTTATTTTCTATTTTTAGGATATTTAGAATATTGTAGCTATATAGTTGTATACTATATTACTAAGATGAATTAGTTTATTTAAATAGTTCGTCTGTGATTTTATTAGGAAGGGTTGGAATACTTGATAGTCGAGAGGACCTTACTGCATTCAGTGACGAGATTGGGAAGTGCTCCGGCTTTGATGGTTAGATCTAGACATTAAATTAGAAACTGGGGTTCATTTTGTTGATTTTCGGGGTTGACTTGAACCCTTTTTGAAGAACTTCTTGGATATTATGGTCATGATTTTAGATTCTACCGAAGAACAATGAGATAGAAAAGCAAACAAGTTTGGAGATGAAATATATAAGTTAACGCAAGTACTTGGAATATGAGAAGATAATTAGAAATAAAGGGGATACTAGAAAATTAATAGGAGGCTGTTATCGTCTTTGTCAATATATAGTTAGTTGATAGTCGCACCGTAGTACATAAGGATATAGGTATACCACTAGATACAGCCATTGGACGTCGGAATGAGATTGATGGTTTCTGAAAAGAAAATAGTATAGTACTGAAAGGGTGATTTCCTATGTTGATGGACCATGAAGTCGGTGGCGTGTCGCCCTGGGAGCTAAGGAATTCGGTTTGAAGCACGGCGCTAACTTCGCGATCAAACAACCATGAAGCAGTATGAAAGTACCGTAAGTATCTCTTAAATTCGAGAGATTATTATTCACCGATGGATCGTAAAAAAGACCTAGGCGCCGCTTTTATTGGCGCCAAAAAATGCAGCGCCTCCAAACTTCGTGCCGCTTTTGAGATAAGCACTTGTCCTATTCGGGCAAGCAGGATGTTCGTTTCTCTTAGTGGCACTTCTCCTCTCCTCTTCAACATCCAACATTTCCCTAATTGGACGACTGCCACTCCTGTTGTGATATCGACGACCTTTACGACATAGTAAATTGCTTCATGGAGACTTGATACTACGCCTTTTGATTCTGTGAACGTCGTCGAATGAGGTTCACCAAACGGACTCTGGTCAGGGTATCAATTGGCCACTTGGCAGTTTCGGGTCCACTGGGACGACCTAACTTGGGAAGAGTACTGTATACAGAATGGTATTTTGTGGGAAGCCGTCCGGAGGGTGCCATGCGTGTAGATCACGAAAAACTAGAGTAAGTATTGATACTGGAGCTTGGTGTGAGATTCCGGCACCTATAAGCAAGCATCTATTCCGGGAACGACTGTCCCGCTCAGAAATTTCGCCTCCCCTCACTTATCATCACGTTTTTAACTAACAAGCCGCAGTGCGATAAAATTCAGATTGCCGAGGGGGGGTGCACACAGTGCAGAAAGGCAAAGAGAACATGCCCTGGCTACAGGGTCGTCGGCGAGTTGATGTTCAGGGACGAAAGCAGCAACGTCGTTCGGAAGTTCAAAGCGAGAGAGGCGCGAGATAAAAAGGCTTTGGCTTCACGTAGCCTTGATACAAACAGTAGCCCATCACCTATAGGTAGCACAGGGGTTGCCGAAAGCGACCAAGAAGAAAAATATCAATCTGATGGCTCGGCCACCACTCTTGAGGTTGTTCAGCAAGACCAACTATCTGTGTCATATTCCTTAGCACCGAAGCTCGAAGACAGGGCCACCTCCTTCTTTTCTTTTCACTGGATTACTGATTCAAATGGGCCGACGAGGACGATGATGGACCGAGCAAATCAGCACCTCTTTCAAGAACAGCATATTGATGGACATTTGCTTTCCAGCATGAGAGCAGTCGGACTCGCCGCCTATTCTCATAACGCCCATGCCCCATCTCTTATGAACTATGCTAAGTTTCAATACATGAAAGCAATTCAGCTCACAAATGCTGCTCTTCGCCATCCTGATGACGTTAAGAAGGATAGCACATTGATGGCCATACAAATTCTAGCAATATTTGAGACCGTCACTGGCTGTCGTCAGCGTTCGCTAAAGGACTGGATAGAGCACGTGTATGGGGCAGCAGCTGTTATCAAGCTCCGTGGACCTGAACAGACACAAACGATAGAAGGCCGACGAATGTTATTGCAAGCAATATCTAATATTCTGATTAACTGCGTCTATCGAGGGATCCGATTGCCCGAACACCTTCTAGAATACCTGGATGAAACATTCAAGCAATCAAAGGAAGTCCGACCAGAGTATCTATTACTGGACGTCATGGTTCGATTTGCCGACCTTCGAGCCTGTATCGAGGATGGGACCGTAACAGGTACGGCTAATGTTCTTTCCGCTGCTCTAGATCTGGATGGCATTCTCTTGAAAATATGTGCAAATGTTCCTTCTGGTTGGGAATACACGACCATTTTTACAGATGCCAAAACCGATGTAATTTTTGATGGTCGCTATCATGTATATTGCGATTATCAGGTTTCACTAATGTGGAATTGGCTTCGAATATTAAGGATCATGCTGAATGGGCTAATCCGAGAGGTTTTACTCAAAGGGTTTTCAGCCACTCCGCCACTTTTCACTCATGTCGACTACACAGCCCAATTTCAGCTGGCAACTGAAACAGCATCTACCCTCCAACTAGACATTCTGGCCAGTGTACCACAACATATCGGGAGAGGAAACCCACCACGATCGATGGCGACGGAAGTCCTTTCAAACGCTACCGACGACTTGCCTCCCATTACCATGTCTTCGGCCTCATTTCTCATCTGGCCGTTGTGGTTTGCTGGAAACAGTAAGTATATTCTTTCCCCTGTTGCTATCACCTTTTCAACATGTTTCTATCATGATTGTCTGAAATTGCTCTCCATTTACCTTCCCCTTTCTCATTCCTTCGATGCTTCTTTACAAGTCGTAGACATTGCTCGAGAAGGGTTAAAGGACAAAAATACCCATTTCCTGTTCTCCAAAAATTTCTCGTATGAGCCCAAATCCTAAATCCTTTCCCACTAATCTAGATATATCGGGAAAGCTTCTTCACTGTTATGCACCTGATCGAGTTTCTCAGCTTGGTTATGTATCTACTTATGTACCAAAAACTAACTTTATAATCACCAAGTGGGCAACGCTACCAATGAAATCCGGGAGTTTACGATTAGGAATCTCCAATCCATTGGAAACATCCAAGGTGTTCAACAAGCTCATGTTCTAGCGAAACTACTGCAAACTTCATCCTCCATCAAAGTTTGGGATATCCAGCGGCAAACGGCGTACCCCACAAAGACGGCACTTCTCGTCCAAGCCGCAAATAACTAATAATTTATGCTTACTTGGTCCAACGATTTGACCAATAATACAAAGAATTAGAAGACGACTAAAGGAATCACGGATCGGAAATTGACAACCGTCCCGGTGCGGAAAATAAGACTATGGATGCCGAAAGCAGAATTTCGAATGGGATTAGATGTACAAATTTGTATTGCACACAGCAGGATTCTCCTCACGGCCGAAAGTCTATAAAAGCGAATGTTCTCAGCATTTTCGACGACACTGCTTGAACGTTGCCAGTCAAGTAGACTGAGCATTTGGTTGATATTAGGAGAATTGAAGTTGAGTAACACTTTTAATGTATACTCCGTCAGATTGTATCGAGAAATTAACAGTGATTGAATTTGGTGAAGTACGGCGGGATAAGAAGTGCATCACTATTCTTTTTGAAAGCTGTTGCTATTTACTCGAGTACTTTGCACAATGGACTCTACAAAAGTTATCCACCATTATTTATTCCAAGCAGCCTTCTCTTGAAACTTTCTTCGGATAGGCCGTCATGGATGGGCTGGAGACTTCTCGGGCAAATTGCCGGGGGGGTCTGGGTGGCGTATTTTCCCCACTTCTCAGCCCTCAAATAAACACTCCACATCATGCATCATCCGACGGAGAATTAATTCGAAACAGTTCAGCCATGACACGGGATCCGCATCTTGAAAGCATAACCCAATTTTGGTCTTATTTACCCCTCTTCACATCCCTTTCGGACACCTCCTTTTCGTTTCTCTAGCGCATCCGGGGAAACAATTCTAAAATGGAATGACGGAGGTACAAAACTCCGCAAAAATGTTTATAGACAAGGGTTGAGGCTCCGTCGAGCTTTCGTTATTTTTATATCCACATTACCTTCATTTCGTTTTGAAACTTGGATGTTAATTGCTCAATTCATATATAGACGAACTCTCTCCATGTCCTTCTACGAACGAGTTTAATTCTTCTATTCTTACCCCATCCATTCTTTGAATTCCAAACCACATTCCTTTTCTCCTTTTTTTTCCCGCCAACATGCGTCTTTCACTTCTTCTTCCCGCAGCAGGGCTGCTTCCTCAAGCATTTGCCCAGCTGAATACCCTCGCCAAAGCAAAGGGATGGGAATATTTCGGCAGTGCTACTGATAATGGGGAACTCACTGATACCTCATATACCGCCATTCTTTCTGATAATAAGGAATTCGGACAAATTACGCCAGGAAATACTCAGAAATGGGATGCGACTGAGCCTACACAGGGGAAATTTAGCTTTACTAAGGGGGATGTTGTTACTGCTTTTGCAGCGGCCAATTCGCAGAAATTGCGATGCCATACTTTGGTTTGGTACTCTCAGTTGCCTTCTTGGGGTAAGTTTATTAGAGGGGAAAGATCGGGTTAACAGATACTGACAAGTTGTAGTTTCTGGAGGTACCTGGACGAACGAGACTCTTATTGCGGTTATGAAAAACCACATTAAGGAAGTTGTCACCCATTACAAGGGACAATGTTACGCATGGGATGTTGTGAACGAAGCTTTTAACGAAGATGGCACTTACCGAACCAGTGTTTTCTACAAGTAGGGCCCTTAGTTTACCTCTTTTCATATATAATCCTAATTGACGATAGCATCATTGGGCCGGAATATATTCCAATCGCCTTCGCAACCGCTGCTCTCTACGACGACACCGCGAAACTCTACTACAACGATTACAACATTGAAAATGCCGGAGGAAAATCCACAGCGGCCCTCAACGTCGTCAAGACTCTCAAAGCCCGCGGAATTAAAATCGACGGGGTAGGAATGCAAGCCCATTTCATCGTCGGCAGCACGCCCTCTCTCTCCGCGCAAACCAAAAACCTCGAGTCCTTCACCGCCGAAGGCGTAGAAGTCGCATACACCGAGCTCGATATCCGACACGCATCAATTCCTGCCTCGACGGCAGCTCTCGCCGCCCAGTCTACCGATTACGTTAATACTGTAAATGCCTGCTTGGCCGTTACTGGATGTGTGGGCATCACAATCTGGGATTTCACGGATAAATACTCGTGGGTTCCAAGTGTTTTCTCGGGTGCTGGGGAGGCTTGTCTTTATAATAAGGATTTCAGCAAGAAGCCTGCGTATTCTGCAGTTATCGCTGCTCTGGGAGGGTCTTCGGGTTCGTCTACACAGAAGGCTACGGTCGAAATCAGTACTAGTGCTCCGGTTCCAAGTAGCACGACTGGACCTACGACTATGGTTACTTCGGCTAAGGCTACGAGTTCTGTGGCATCTACTAAGACCGGCAGTTCTGCAGCTCCGGCGGGTACTACTGCGTCTTCTTCTACCGGCTCGGGCACTGTTGCTTTCTGGGGACAATGTGGAGGGACTGGATTTACGGGTGCGACTACCTGTGTTGAGGGGGCTACTTGTGTTGTTCAGAATCCTTACTACTCGCAATGCTTGTCTTAGGCTAGAGTGAAATGAGGGTTGAAGTTCTTTGTATATATTTATTTTCGGTCTTGGGAGAGAAATGTATATACCCATCCTTTACTGCATTTCCTATTTTAGATTTTAAACTCTTGTGATTTCCTCATTTTATATAAGGGATATTCGTTCTTGATTTTTATATTTTGCTCGGCAAATATAGCAGCAATAATTGTCCTCGATACATGTTCTCGCCAGTTTCGAATACAACCCAAGGTATTGATAGCGCTAATTCATGATGATTAAAGGATTGTTGTAAATATCCCTCTCCCCCTCCCTCTTTTAACCATACATTGTCCCACGAAATAGCTTACCTTTCCCCACTCTATTCTTCCAAGCAAAGAAGTAACTACAAGCCTCTAAGCAGCTTGTATACCTCAGATATCAGACTCTTGATAAAGCCGGGGCTAGGTTAAGAAAAACCCAAGTTCCTCTCCCTCGCATGTTGATCGTTGAATGATATTTTTCAAAGTGTTTCCGAGTAATTGAATTTCGAAATTAGATGTGTAAATTGATTGGAGAGGAATGAAATAAGCTTCTTCTAAATTTCTAATGTGTGTGCAACTATGTCACATCCCCTTTTTGTCAACACCCCCAGTATTTCACTTCCCTTATACTAGACCCCAAAAGAGATTATTCTTGAAAAGACCAGTACTGCTGGGTGAGGAAATAGTCGTTTATACGGTGATATCCGTATAGCGATTAGGACTCACGAGGCGGTCAAAACTGCGATGTATACTTCAATAAACTAGCTACTTCGTTGTCACTTGGCTTTGCTGCAGTCCCAATTGGAGTCGAAGTGTGTTCGATCTCGTTTTCCACCACGAAAATGACTGAATTGAAGACTGTTGATGGCATTACCTGCCCTGCAATGACGAGCAACCACCAGCATCAAGCGTACCAAAAATCTCGTGCCAAAGGATGTCAAAATCATCCAGCCTCTAGAGAACAAGTCTCTAAGTTTGAAAAACACCACAATAGCGTTACCTCATATGGCAGGACTTTTAAAAGGATCACCCCTCTCAGGACGAATCCAGAATACATTGCAGAATGCAAAATTTGCGCCTTGGAGAGCTGCATTAGAATCCCACCTGCGGGATTTAAACCTCCGATAGGTGAGAAAGCAATCAATAAAGATGCAATAATGGAGACCGTTGTTCATCTCAAGAGATCTACATCAATGATATAACAGTTCGTCCACATCCCTGTTTAAAGAAGCAACGTCTACTGCAAATCATTGTCGTCCGGGAAAATTCCAGTTCCTGCGCCAAGTTTTGGTTCAGCTGAGATCCAAGCTGCAACGAAACAAATTATCCATTTGGGTTGTGAGGGTGGTGTCGATGTTGACATGGATACTGCTAATGTAGATCTCCACAGCCCCTTTGGTGATTCCAGGAGTGGTTAGACATCTGGTTATCACTATTCCCCTTGGTATGGTCGCCTGATGATATGAAAGTGATAAAGAGCCCATGAGAAGATCTGATTGACGAGAGCCAAGATTCAAGGCGTTTTATTTCAGCTTTTGTTGTTCGTTTATATTGGGGTTGGATTTTTTTGGTTGTCTGATGCGTAAGATGTTGGCTAGATCTGAGCAGGGAAATTGGATAAATATACTCGCAGGCCTCATATTTAGAAATCATGGGGAATATCCAAGGCTATGCGCCAGAAATTTTTTTGAGATGCCCCGGAAATATACTCAGAAGTGATAAGGCAGTTCCAGGTAAGTTGAAGTGTCCGAATCTGGTGGTGTCATGCCCCAACGCCTACTCCTGTTCTTTCTTCCAAAACTCGTGAATGACGTTTATCTGCAGCAATTCGGGGCCAAGATAATGACCTCGTACAGACTGTACCAAAACGGTTATCGGTGTTCGAAACAGCCTCGTTTTGCATTTTGCCTAGATGTGAAGTGCGAACGCACAATCAAAATGAATTGATTCCTATGCAGTCGTTAAATTAATACTCGGTGGAGAGCAACGCACCGCCTTACCAAAATGGCTGGGGTCGAACTCAAATAGATCGGCATCTCTTTCCTTGGAAATGGCGAGCAGAATTGTCGAATGCCTTTGTATAATGAGCAGCTGACCAGCTGTTGGCAGTAATAGTTATTAGAAGAAGGGGGCATATAACCCCCAACATAATGGGGCATCTGTAACATTGATTCATTTTGGTCTCTTTTTTACCCTTGCCCATCAAATAACCTTACCAAAGCCCTGAGCTTTCAGCAATCTCCTCTAATATGCCTCCTAAGCTCAACTGCACGAACTCCAACCATGAACTGGAGCCTAATCCAGATGTTTCAGGAATTGGAGTGAGTCTCTCCAAACTATCCCTTTCCTCGCTAACCGAAATTTCGAGGTTCTCTGCGGATTTTTTATGACAGCATGCATCGTCTTCATTTTCTCGATAATCAAGTCCATCCTAGATCACCTTATCTCAGTGTACGAGGAACCAAGTTCACAATTAAGCCGATGGTCGCTCGCATTACGAAATACAATCATCAGCTTCGCAGACCAACAAATCGTCACCGGAATATCTGTAATAATTGCAGGGACTTTCCAAATCTATAAAGGAATTACAGTCTACCACTGGGAATTCGTTGTGAACTTGGCTTGGTTATCCGCTGTTACGCATCTCTTTACACTCACAGCCCTGAGGGACGACATTCACAACCGTCGCATTCGAGGAATCACGACTTGGATTCGAATCCTGGGCATGGGAATTCTTTTGGTATTGCTAATTTTTGCCATGTTTCCAATGGGTCATATAATGGTTGGTTTTAAGTTGCCAGCTGGGTTTCCGACTTGGTGTCTTTTCCATCCAAAGGCGGACTGGGATTTTGGAGAATATGAGGCGAACAAAGATGAGATGCATTTCTATAATGCTGATAATCGCCATCCTTACAATCGGTTGTATGTCACTTCATCATACATCGCGCTTGTGTATAGCTTCACGACAAGGGTATTTTTCCTACAGAAGGGGAGGTGTAATTTCCATCCTCCCCACTTTTTAGCACACGTTCCGAACCCCATCAAGATTTTGGAGAGCTGGATGATAAGACTCAAACGGTCTAATAAGCAATCAGTTTTCAGGAAGGCGGCGTATAAACTACTTCGTACAAACTTTGCGCTTTTGGTATGCTCTGTAGACTTGTATCAATCGACATTATGGGAGGTGAGTGCCAATGGAGTAAGAGACTTTCGACTTTGACACTGAATTCTATTTAGATGACCTGGATCTCTGCAGCTCTTGCTTGGGGCACAATACGCATATTCCTCACGCGAAGAGGGGCTGATTTTAGGTCGTATATAAAACAAGATACTCTGAATGTCTGGAATTTTGGACAAGTGGTGCCCGTGGTGCTTATAGCTTTACCCGTAATCTCCTTCATTGGTCAGTATTTATTATTCTCTACTTTTACTCGGGGTTTCAGAAGTTGACGTAGCCTCATAGAAACGTTAGCAACCTCTCCACGTATTCCACCGACCCCACATTTAACCCCAAGACGTCCACTCTCGAAGACTCTGTCTTACCTCAATCCCTTCCGGCTTCAAAATTTCAACGCACACGTCTCACATATGTCATCGCCTAGAAGCAAGCTCTACCAAAAGCGTTGGTATAGAAAACTTCTCATCCTCCAATACCTCCTCTCACTCGCCCTCATTGGCGACATTTTGTTTCAATTCCCGGGCGCGGGAGTCATCGCAGTAATCGATCAACAAACGGGTTTTGTCTTATACCTCATCTATTACCTACTATATATTTTGTTCGACGCTCTGGTCCTTTTTGTCTCCACCTTGATATTTTTAGACAAGGATTTACAACGTTTTGCCCCCTTTTCACTTCGTCAAGGGAGTTTGGTTTCATTTGGTGTATGGACTGTGTGTATTCTTGCTTTACTGAGTCTTTGCTTGTCATGGGTGATTCTAGTGTTGAATATTGATTATCTGCCTGATCAGTGGAGTCTCATATAAAAATCTATTTACCGTTTCTAAAGTAGAGTCTCATGAAAATATAACTTTTCTCATAAAGGATGGAACTTAGCTTAAACAATATGACAGGTTTAATATAGCGTATGGTTGATAAGTGTGGCGTTCTATATGCATCAAAGATAATATGACTGAGTTGCAAAGATCAGAAGTCAACTTTTTTAGTACAAATAGCTCGAGTAGAATCCCACTTCTACTTACTATTCTAAGGCACCTTTAAATTGACGTTCATCTATTATTTTTTTCCTCTCTTAATCTCAAGTGCCTCTCTATTTACTGCCAAAAAGTTTACTAAAAGAGTGTGTCTATATTACTATCTAGCTTAAAATCTTAAAGGGAGGTCTTGTCCAGAGTAGATAGTATAAAAGACAGCATATATACTCCCTCTTTATCTCCTGCTCCCTCTCGCTCTCTCTCTATTACAGACGTACTAGAAATAGTTATATAAAAAGATAAATAATAAAGGAGGTAAGAAGAGAGACTAAATACTTTAAATATACTTAGAGAAAGATGTTCCTCGCTTCGCCTCGCCTTCTCTCTTCTCTTCTCTTCTCTTCCTTATATAAATCCTCTTTACCTCTCTTTTATATCTCAAAAAAATATAGAAGAGCTAATATTAACTAAAAGGTGAATTTATAATATGTAATTTATATTACATTTCTATAAACAATCAAGTAACTAAAGAAAACACTTAATTCTAGGGTTACAATAAATAACTCTATAAGTATAGAATTGTAAGAGAGAAAGAGAGGTTTAAACCCAAGAATTCCACTACTTCCGAAGTAAAAGGTAAGTATTTAAACTTTAGTAACTTACAATATACTTTACAATTAGCAATTGAGTAGTAAACGACCCCTTAGGGATTCGTACTGGAGAAATATATACAAAAATCTATAATAATATAACCACAAGTGCCTCTCTCAAGGGAGAAGTAAATAACAAATTAATACTTAATTAACATTGTGTAATAGCTGAACGAACAACTAACTACAACATAAAAAGAGTGTACAACGTCACTTAGGGTTAAGAAGAGCCTACTCTTATTTCTGACTCTTGCAAATAACTTACTCCTTCACTAACTCTTTACTTCTGCTGACAAGAGTAAGTCTATTCATTCGTAAATCACCTTCTTGTATAATTCAAGTTCAAGAATTGAAGACTATACTTCACCAACCAAACTTAGATTCAATTAACCAGCATGATGGACAAAACCACCCCGAACATAATTCACAGGCTCACCTCAACCCCATTAAAATCCACCACCCACAGCACAGCACACAAAAGGATGTTCAAAAAAGAAGGCATTTTGCATGCTAATCACGATCTATGAGGTATACTAAGGTAAAAATGCATCGCAAAAGTGCCAAAAAGCCTTCAAAAAAAGAAGTTAATCTTATCCAAATCTTTTCCCCAACAAGATTCCTCCCAACCTCGCCACCCCTCGCCACCTAAAACAAATGAGTATTTCCATGCCACCACCCCCACAGCCAACCACCTACCCCATTTCGACCCTATAAACAAGACAAGGAAAAATGAGTGCCAAAAAGGAAGGAGAAAAAAAAACAACAAGCGCCCTCCAAACCCCACCCGCCCTTACACCTATCTCCACCACCCGCCTCCCTCGCTCTGTGATGATTTCCAGTATCAAGCGCTACAAGAAGTAGAAGCAATCTCAACTAACTCGCTAACAAACAAAAAAAAAAAAAAGGCAACGTATATCCTAGTTGTAGGAGAGGTATCCCAGAAGAAGAAAAAATAAATCGCTAAATCGCCAAACACAAAAAAATCAAATCCGATAACCAATTTCAACATCGTATAAAGACAAACCACCACACCTCCTTTTTGAGGACAGACAAAACCCGGCCTTGCGAGCTGGGAAAAAGAACTGCCTCCCTGAACAAGAATACCATGTATCCAACCGCCAATTCGCCAGCCATAACAATCCACGAACCAAACGTACTCCCTTCCCCCAAAATATGGTGGTAAAAGTCCCAAAAAATAGAAAATACCGAAGGCCAAAGGAGAATAACGAAATAAAATGTTAGACAATTTTTTTCCTCCCATAAATTGAAAACCCGGCGAATATCCCCTGGGTATTATGATGCGGTGAACCTAGATCTATAATCTCACGGATCCATTCCTCATGATGGTGTCGGAAAAGTGTATGCCCGATCCAATTCATTCGTCTTTTTCTTTTCGCCTTGAGTGCTTTTTGAGTTTTTGAAAACAATGCCGTTTATTTTGCGAGACTGAAGTCGTAAGTGTTGAAGTGTTATAGTCAAGTAATGATTGGTGGTTTACATGATACGACACGGGTCGATTGGTTCAGCTTTTTTGCTTCCTGTGTTTGGTGGTTAGCTTCTAAGTACGAACTAGTGTGGACTTTGATGTTAACGGACTTGCCTTTTCCCGACGGCTTGGACGAACCGCCGCCTCCCAGGAATGAAGATAGGAAGCCCCCTTTTGGGGGTGGTTTTTTCTTTTTAGATCCACCACCCCTCTCACTAGGCCCTAATACGATGACAGGAGGACCTCCAGGGTGGCCTTCTCGAAGATGTTCGGGAACGGGAGGAGGACCACCTCGTCCAGGGTGCCAGGGACCTGGTGGGGGAGGTGGAGGGGCGTTTGGATTTCCACCTCCTCTACGCTCACCACCAGGAGGCATTGGTGGACGACGAGGATCATGAGCATGCCTACTCTGAGGCCGATCTGGTCTATGTTCACGGTGACCATGTTGACCTCCCGCGAAGGGATTACCCTGCGGGCCAGGCTCTGGTCTTGGAGGTTCTGGCATTGGCCACATATGCATAGTAATTGACCAGTCTGGTTCAATCATGGTCTCCCAAACCTGAGGAAGGATGATTTCACCATTGGGGCCAATTAGATCATAGTGGCCATCAGCAACGTGTGGCCCGATGACCTCCACGTGGAGAAAGGCTTGCTTGATCAGTTCCTCCATTCCCTAAAGTTATGTTAGTCGAAAGTTAACCGAAAAGGAGACGAGTTACACTCACTGCCCAAGTCGCGCACAAATGGAATGGAAAACTGAATTTCCGACCGACGGCATCCTTGAATCGCAGTGGCTTTTTGGGTGCCTCTGCTGGAGGGGAACCAGCTGCAATTGCCTTTGCCAGAGCGGCCTCGGCTTCCTTTTTGGCCTTTTCAGCATCCTCAGCAGCCA
Source organism: Hymenoscyphus scutula (assembly GCA_001399465.1). Taxonomy (NCBI): domain Eukaryota; kingdom Fungi; phylum Ascomycota; class Leotiomycetes; order Helotiales; family Helotiaceae; genus Hymenoscyphus; species Hymenoscyphus scutula. The sequence goes on along the minus strand of LKTO01000416.1, from coordinate 19,768 downwards.
TTTTCTTGAGCTTCTCTGTCTCAGCGGCGGCCTCTTCCTTCAATTTCTTTGCCTCGGCCGCCGCCTCTTCTTTCAACTTCTTCTGCTCAGCTGCTGCCTGGTCCTTGATATCTTGAAGTTCCTTCGCCGCTTGGGCCTTCGCTGCGGCCTGGGCAGCTTCTTCCTCTGCTTTCTTTCGATCAGCCTCGACTTGCTTTCGAACATTCTCAGCACCTTGAGCCCGAGCAGCCTTCTTTTCCTCCTCGACCTTCTTCTCCCATGCTACTTTCTCGTCGGCAAGTTGCTTTTCGAGGGCGGCTTTTTCGTCAGCGTTCTTCTTTTCTAACGCCGCCTTGTCTTCGGCGTTTCTTTTTTCTAGAGCTGCCTTCTCTTCAGCAATCATTTTTTCCCATGCTGCCCTTTCTTCAGCAGATTTTTTCGCTTGGGCTGCAGCGGCAATCTCAGCAGCTTCCTTTGCATTTCTATCTGCGATTTCCTTTCGTGCTTTCTCGTAATCAATTTTTTGAGCCTCCATTTGCTGTTGAATAGCCACAAGTTTCTTTTCCGTCTCGGGATCAGGTACGACAGAGGGTTCGCTTGGAGGTGGAGGTGGCCATTGAGGAACGGTCGCATATGGATACATGTGTGGAGCACCTCCTGGAGGACCTCCCATGTGTGGAGGGTATGGATATTGACCCTGACCTCCATGCCCCTGGAAAGGCGAGTGTTGTTGCGGCGGAAATTGCATCATATCGTGACTGCCATAACCTCCTGGCGCACCATGATTAGACATGGGATGGTGGCCATGTTGATTAAAGTATCCAGCTCCTGGGGGAGCTGGAGTCGGCTGTGGAGAGAATGGGTTTCCTTGAGGGGGGGCATATTGGTAGGGCGACTGTTGCCCATACTGAGTCAAGGCCCCTGGGCCACCTCCGGCGAATGGAGGGGGAGCATATTGACTAGTAGGAGGCCCAGAAAACGCACTTGGGGCATAGCCTGGCTGAGGTCCCCTGCCACCGAATTGCTGAGGTGGTGCTTGTGGAGCAGGGTAACCTCGGCCATAGCCCGGGTAGTCCTCTAAGGGGTCCACGCTGGATGGTGGCGCCGGCGCAGGGTGCCGATGAACGCGAGATACTGCTGGTCTACGACTTGCTGGTTTTTCAGAAGTGGTGTGTCGCCGTGTAGGTCTTGGAGCAGGTGGGCGACTTTCGCTTTGTCTGTATCGTGGACCGGATCGTGGGCGTGATGCTGGACGAGATGCAGATTCTGATGGTGAGATGACTTCGTCAGCGTCGTATAGTTCCCAAGAATCGTCTTCGTCCGAATAGTGAGAAGGAACTGATTCTCGGTTAGCTGAAAAAAGGTCAAATATGTGAACAGGCAGCATTAATTGAAACTGACCTCGCACTCCGGAACCTTCCTCGTCAGTATAGGAATCTTCTGACCGAGAGGTTGATCGGGATGAGCTGTTGGATGCGGATTGTTGTGAGTTGGACTGATCAATGGTCAGCAAATGAGTGTAATTAAGGGAGTAAACAATTGTGGTAAGCGGGAATAAAAAAAACAAAATTAGGCCATTGGCAGCGTTCGGAGAGCTCATAATAAAAGACGACTTCGCCCAACTTGAATGATTGAAGGGGCTACAGAAGTATCAAGGCCGTTCTCGTTCCCGCAGCAAGAGTGTTGGGAAATGTCGTTGACCATGACTATGCTCTACCCCTCAATTTTCTGTCACAATGTGCCTCTGGTAACAGTCTCGCCACAATGGCATGCTGGAACCATGGGAAAGGTGTTGAATGCATATATGTATAGGAGTACTGGATGAATTGTGCATACCTCGATCGTAATAGTTGTGCTACAAAGGCGGGGAAAATCAGTAAGAGGTTTACGCGACGTGGGATAGGGAAGGGTTCAATTGGAAGACTTACGGCATTGGAATTCCTCTTATTCAAGGATATTATCTCTCAGTCACGACTTTCTACCTGAGAAAGAGTCGTGCGAGGATAATCCTAAGGTTTATATGTGTGGTAGGATGCAAGGGCAATGCGCCCTGTGAGAAAAATGGCGGTCGCAAACTCTCGGTGAAATTCGGGCTTCCGACTCGGTGGTGAATTGAGCTCTTGGGCGGCCAAAAAATATGGAGAGGTATTTGTGGGCTGTGGAGAAGCGACGTTGGGTAGAGTTGTGAGAGATGGGTTTTGAGTGGTGGTAGTCGCTGAGGTGGAATGCGAATGGTGAGTACTGGTACTGGTGATACTTGGGACTCTCGAGGGCCGATTTGCGCTCGAGAGCGAAAGGCGAGAAAGCGGCAGTTGAGGGCCTGGTGAGGGCGGTGAGGGCGGTGAGGTGTCCGCAGAGGTATTCAGGCGGAGTAGTCACCACTCTACGACTCAGACTGAGGCTCTCGTGGAGCGAAGGTCGTGGTGGAGTGAGGGTATTTTTGAGTTGAAGATGTCGGGTCTGGCGAAATCTGAGTGGGGTTAGAGCGGTGCGGCACCACCTGCGGAGGGAACCTGGAAAGCCCAGTGTGTGTGTTTGGCCTGAAGGGCTGCCTGACAACCTGAGAAACCCCGCGGGGGAGAGACGTCTAAACAAGAGAGGCGATCGCTCGGCTCGCCCTGGAGACCAAATCCTGACTGACATGAAGCCTCTCTCCGCATTTTGTCCTGCGCTTGCGGGAACTCCCAGGGCATGCTTGCAGAGGCAACAAGGTCGTCAGGAAGGGGACATCAACCCAGTTTTGGAGAGCCATAGAGAAGAGGAGAAACTCGGAGACGTTCAGGGGGATTCACATACCTTGTAATAAGTCACTGAGGTGTCTAGAAGACGAGGGTGTTATTTTGAAAGATGAATCTGAAACGTCTCGGCTGATATGGTATTTGACTGCCAAATGCCACTGGTAGGAGAATGTGTGATAACAAATAATGTGGAGGTCCGAGGAAGTGGGAAGGCGATGTCAATATTCCAGATGTGGTGGGGATATGTGCAAATGGCGGCGGGCGTGAGGTTGTTGATGATTTATGTGTCGTGCCGGATCCTGATTTTGGCAGGTGGGGGTTGTAATAATGGATGGTTTCTAGAGCGATAGCGTTGCATGATCAAAGTAATCTTTAACAGGTGGCACGACAGCGAAGAATCGACTGCACTCGACTCGGCTCGACAAGGGAACTAGGCTGACAAGCGGGCTCACGGTTGTGAGGCGAAGAGCAAAAGGGGGAATGGATGCACGAATGCAGATGAGTTGCAGCAAAAACAGACAGGCAGGACGTCAGTCACTCACTCAGTCAGTCAGGATATTGGCGACGGGGACTCGTAAGTGGGAGCGGAAGATGTAGCGGAGGCGGCGGAAAAAACAATGCCTTGGATATGCGCTGGTCACAACAGGAAGAGTAAGAGGATTTGGAAAAGTGATAGCCTGATCCCCCCTCCGGAGTCAATATACTTATACACATACACACATACACCTCGACCGCTGCGTTTGTCTGTTTGAGGCCGAGTAGAGTAACAACGAAACGTGCTCCACATCTGGAAAAAGAGTCATCCCAGGATGAACCAGGTCACCACACGAGATCCGAACCAGCGTGCTGTCCTTCAGCCGCCAAAAATATCAACCCTCGCCGTCGCATTCCATCTAATTATCGTTGACCGCCGTGAGATGGGGTAACATCGTGGAGAACCTCTTTCGTGTGTCGACCTAAATTGACCCACTGCTGCCCGAAGCAAGCTACCCAAGCAACCCAACCGGCCTACCACAGCAAGATGATGCACATGATATCCCGTGATTGGTTCCAATTCCTCCAAACACTACCTGTCGTGTTGGGCCACGATCAACTGCGGGCCGGACCATGACAGGGAAAAGGAAAGGTCGACGTCGTTCCGCATCAAAGACGATCTTGAGGAGAGGGAATATTTTGAAAAAAAGTGACAACCCAAGGACGCCCATCTGGCCACAGGTTCCAGAAGCTTCCCCTGAATATTGTTCGAAGGATCCATCGCGTTAAACGAGATATAATTGTGCCTTGCATACTCAGACCATGAACCACACACCAGTCTAAGTTTTTAACGTGTGATTGGTTTTGAGTCTCGATTGAGCAATTCTTGAGCGGCAATAATGTCGGATTGGTCGTAACCAAGCCAACCGGGTTCCCCACTGGCGTTTCGTCGAACTATCTCAGACAATTTTGCTGTTGCTAACTCATTTAGGCTTTCAACTGTTTTGACATCTGGAGGGGGGAGTCCAGTATCTGTCTTTGATTGACGGGAGCTTTGCGAAAGCGTGGTCAGAAGGCGACTGGTGGTCTGTGATTGGTTAGTATACCCATACATCAAGTACGGCCTATTTCAGATACACACCAATTTCAAACCATAATAACCACGTAGATAATCGTCACATAGTTCAACACTCCTACAGAATCGCCGCATTGATTCCGAGAGACTCTTGTCTGCACCGCCCTCGTTGCTGGAAGCCGCCACGTACAAGACCTCGCCCAGCCTAGCATGCATCTATATTTGGTCAGAGATTGAGTATGCAACACCGAGGCAATTGGATGGGAACTTACGTTCCAGGCATTGGGAGTAATCAATAGCACCTCCTCCAATGCAAAGACAGCTTGGGAGTACATTCCCTGCGATAAATATAAATCTGACAGCTCTGCCCATGCTTCGGCATCTGTCGGAGAGGCATCGAGGAGTTCATTAAGAGCGGTGATGGACTCAGGGATCTTCTTGAGGATTCGGAGGAGCGCAATTCGACGCTTGGTGACAGGCTGACCGAATTAGCAAGGCCTTCGAACTAACACAACATATCATGGGGGCAACACACCATATTGCTAGAGTCCTGGGCCAGGATTTTCTCGTATTCCTCCAGCACCTTCTTCAACGCGGCGTCATCTTCCGCTGTTGCTTCCTGGAAGAGGCCCCTCAATGCCATCAGCCGTTCATTCTCAGCGCCGAAGCGTTCCGTCAGCCTTTCCAAACATAGATGCGCCGACTGCTCGTCGCCGGTTCGCAGACACGAAAGCATGAGGTTCTCGTAGGTTGTCCATAATTCTGGTGATTCGGCCGCGGACCAGAGTGAGCTGATGGAATAGGGGGAGATGGCGGAAGGCGTGCTACGAAGAAATGATGGAGCTTGCTGGGACAACTGCAGAGCTACCGTCGGTGGGAGATGCGCCGGAGGATGTAGTAAGGAGGAGGTCATCGTGACTTCGAGGCTCGTGTAGTGGTGCTATTGTAAGGTGTAGTGTAGTGTGCGCGTAGTTGAGAATAACGATTTAACGAATTGCTATTGTACAAAGTGAAGAGTCTCGTGGTTTCCGGAGGACACAAGGTGTGGAGTTGTGAAGGTTGTCCCAAGGCCAGTCGTGAAGCTCTGAATCCAAGGCGCCGGGTAGGCTCCGGTTAGACCTAAGCGCGGCGCTGTCTGCTCACCCGCGCCCGCATGGTGGGGGAATGATTTTGGAGAGCATCGGAGTCTCCTCCAACCCAAAGTCAACCTACCACCATGCGACCTTGAAATCGACCGATGTAGTCGCATAGAGAGCATATACCTACGCGAAATTCTACAACGTGTGCCATGTTTTTCAAGTGTCTTTAACGCCCTCCTCACTCACTGGTGTTTCTGCCGTGCTACTTTCCTACCCAAAAAGAACATCTTGGTTGAACCAACTCGTCACCATGTGCGCCTCTCCCCAAAGTCAACACGGAGAGCCTCCTTCTGATAATGATATGGCAGGTTTGAAAAGTCTCTCTACGACCTCATCCGAGGCTTGCGGAATCATAAAGGAAACGAGAAGGAATATATCCAGAACAGTTTGAAAGAATGTCGGGCAGAGATCAAGGGGCAGGACATGGGTTTGTTATGGATATCCCATAAGGCTGGAACGAAAACTGATGGATTTGGATAGACCTCAAGGCCACTGCCCTCCTGAAGCTGGTATATCTGGAGATGTTTGGTCATGATATGTCATGGGCGTCTTTCCACGTCCTCGAGGTCATGTCGTCTCCCAAATATCCGCAGAAACGAATTGGATACCTAGGGGCCGTACAGAGTTTTAGGCCGGACACTGAGGTTCTGATGCTGGCGACAAATTTGTTGAAGAAGGTAGCAATTTCAAGGGGATAGGGGGAGTACCTTTGCTAAGAATTAATTAGGATCTGACTTCGACCTCCCCAATCACCATGTCCCTCCCCATTATCACCCTTCCCCACATTATCACTCCTTCTTTGGCACTTTCAGTTCTCTCGGACCTCTTGCCACGATTAACCCATTCGCATCCTACATTACGGAAGAAAACAATAGTAACTCTGTATCGACTTGCTCTTGTATATCCCGAAACTCTACGGCCCGCTTGGCCCAAAATCAAGGAACGACTGATGGATGAGAATGAGGACCCAAGCGTAACAGCTGCAATCGTTAATGTGGTTTGCGAATTGGGATGGCGGAGGCCTCATGACTTCTTACCCTTAGCCCCAAGGCTGTTCGAACTTCTGGTAGACAGCGGTAACAACTGGATGGCGATTAAGTTGATTAAACTGGTTAGTACATAACAGTATTGATGGTATGATATCTGCTAATTCATTTAGTTTGCAACTCTCACACCCCTGGAACCCAGGCTTGTTAAAAAACTATTACCTCCCTTGACTTCTATAATTCGCACAACCCCGGCAATGTCGTTACTGTACGAATGTATAAATGGAATTATCCAGGGTGGAATTCTGGGGAGCAGTGATGAGTCCGCAGGCGGTGAGGAAATAGCAACATTGTGCGTGAGCAAGCTTCGTGGAATGATCATGGTTGAAGGGGATCCAAATTGTGCGTCTTTGACTTCCTATTCTTTTCGATTGCTAATAGCCGTAAGTGAAATATGTCGCGTTGCTTGCTTTTAACAAAATCGTCATAACGCATCCTTTCCTTGTTGCTCAGCAGGAAGATGTGATTATGGACTGCCTTGATAGTCCGGATATTTCTATCCGATTGCGGGCGTTGGATTTAGTGGTTGGCATGGTCAGCAGTGAAAACTTGATGTCGATTGTCGGTCGCTTAATGCGCCAGTTACGAAATTCTCGTTCAGCCACGGCCGAAGAACCTAACCAGAGACAAGCTGCCGGGGTTATTGAACCAACAGCAGATTCAGATGACGAGAGCCCAGAAACAGCAATCAGGCCTGACCGAGGGGCCGAAGAACCTCTTCTTCCTGACGACTACAAGATTGATGTCATTAGTCGAATACTTGAGATGTGCTCCAGCAACAATTATGGAAATCTTGAAGATTTTGATTGGTATATTGATATACTGATTCAGCTAATCCGTACTGCGCCCATTCCGAGAAACATCTCCTCTATAGAGGAGTCCCAGTCGAGGGCTAAAGACAGCTCAGACGTATCTGAAAGAATTGGGGATGAGTTACGAAACGTTGCCGTCAAAGTCAAGGCCATTCGACCACCAGCAACCAGAGCAGCCGAATCGATTTTGATATCGATGTATAACGACAGTTCATCGTCACTTACCCCAGCAAGCGGTGCTTTGCGACCATTATCGTGGATTGTCGGTGAATACGCAATGCATTTGGAGTCACCAGACGGGGCATTGACTGCTCTTCTTCATATAACGAGAAGTTCGGCGCCATCTGATGGTCTTATTGTATATTTGCAAGCTCTGCCCAAGGTGTTTGCTTTGCTTGCTGGGGAAGAGCAATTAGGCTGGACCCCTGAACGTAAGACAATGGTCTCTCTACTCATGGCTCGGATTATTCACACGTTGGAACCCTTGGCTATGCATCCGGATCTTGAGGTACAAGAAAGAGCGGTCGAATTCACAGAACTTTTGAAATTAGCCGCAGAAGCATCGGCTGGGCAGGATACATCCTCTGACGATATAAGACAAGATGCACCGCTACTGCTCACGCAAGCTATTCCATCCCTGTTTTCCGGCCAAGAGTTGAATTCGGTAGCCATTGGGGCACAGCGCAATGTGCCTCTGCCATCAGGTTTGGATTTGGATGAGCCAATTAACGCAAATCTCAGCAATCTTCTCCGAGCTGTGGAGGCAGCCGCACTGGATCAGCTAGACGAGGATGAGTTCGAGACTTACTACCATAAAGCACCCCTTTCAGCGCCCAGTGCATCGCAGCCTGCATCGAGCCGTCTTGGGGCAGCTCCGGAGGAAATCGTGAGCTCTTATCAACAAGGAGGTGAGGAAAGTTATCTGGACCCAGATATTGTGGCTCGGCGTCGCGCAGAACGCATGGAAAGAAATAAAGATGACCCGTTCTACATTGCCCCAACAGAAAGCTCGGGCACATCAACGCCTTTGCACAATATCCTCCAAAGCAACAATGGCCCTGATCTTGATCTTGATGCAATACCCATCATGCAGCTTGATCTTGACAAGGCAGATAGAGCCATGGCAGGACATGCATTAAAGAAAGCCAAAGTTCCAAAATCACGTCAACGGATACATATTGCGGCCGATGAGACTTTGGGGGGCAGTGGAACCTCGACGCCGCGAAATGATGACTCGGAAAATAGCCTTGAAGGGGTCCAGAGACTCAAATCCAAGGGGAAGCAATCATTACTTCAGGTCGATTCTAGTCACATTGGTGCCTTTTCGCTGGAGGGTGATGGGTCTGACACTGGTATTGACTTTGAGCGCCAACAACGCGAGGAAGCGGAAATGGCCAAAGCGATGCGAGAGGTGGAAAGGTTGCGATTGGAGATGCAGAGAGCGAATGAGCGAATACAAGCTGCTCAAGGTGTGTCTCTGGAGGGTACTGTTGTTAAAAAGAAGAAGAAAAAGGCAAAGCCTACAGAGGGCGATGGCACTACTACTGTGGTTAAGAAGAAGAAGCCAAAGAAGGCCGTGATTGATGAGGGTCAGGGGGAATCGTCCATGACCACGGATGTTGTCAAGCCAAATAAGAAGAAGAAAAAAGCCCAGGTAGATGAGGGGCAGATTGAGCCTCGGGATATGTCTATGAATCCAGAATAGCAGGTATAGGGTAGCATAGAGGTTTATCCCTGGCGCAATTAGGAGCATTTTCTGTTGGGTGCAGATTGGGGCTCTTGGATGCATAGAATGTATGAATGAACTATGAAAAGCCGGCAGCTTTATTTTTGGGCTGCTCATGGACATTGATTGTGGTGAATCGCTGAAGCAATTAATTTCTAACTTCAGATCCCCATTTTCAAATCTACTGAAAAGCAGCTGTAATAAATAAACCTTTTAAATTTTCAGTATCAACCTACCGATTAATACTCCCATAAGTTACCAGAAGCTCCTTTGAGAGCACGTGATAATCTATCAAAATCCTTATCCTTATCGGTGCCTCAGGCAACAAAGAAAGTTCCTACAATTTCTACTCCACCATCTGGTTTTCCCCTCGACAAATCAATCGCAAACAAGCTCGCGGATCATTCACAACGCGAACTCGCAAATATGAACGCAAACTACATACCCTTAGGGGGCGGCGATGACAAGGCCTACTTCGATTCTGGGGAGGCAGCTCCTCCATCGAGTGTTTCTAGAGTTCAAGGCAAGACGAAAGGTATGATAGCTCCTTGATCGCAAATTGGGTCGCAGTTCTATTCGCAAGCTCGCATACCGAATTGAACAGCATACCTCGAAATCAAGTCCTATGCTAACATAAATAACAGAGGAACGAAAGGAAATCGCCCGCGCATTCCGACTTGCTGCCAAACGAGAAAAGAAGAAGATCAAGTCCGATGCGAAGAAGCAGAGAAAGGAAAATGCTGTTATGCATCGTCGTCTGGTATATTCACCTACACCCAGTCCTTGCCCTTGTCTAGCATTCAATTGAAGCTGACGGATCTTCGCAGACCAAAAACCCAGAGAAATACGTCAAGAACAAGGAACGAAATAAGCTGCGAGATATCGATAGCGAACGTCACAAGATCCGCCTAGAAGCTGTTCGACAAGCTGAACGACTCGCTGCCAAACATGACCCCTCTGGAAAGATGTTTAATGTTGGAGAGGTTATCGTTTTGCCGGATGGAAAGGTGAAGAATAAGGAGCTTTGGGAGCGACAGGAGGAGGCTCGAAAGGCTAGAGAGGCGGGAATTGAGCTACCAGCTCCAAACCCTATAGAGGGTATCAATCCTGAACGAATGCCATTAATTAAAGGTGGTGTTCCTCTTGCTAACCCCGCGGGACCAGTGAAGAAACTTAGCAATAAGCAGAAGCAAAGACTCGCTGCTTCGCTACCGAAACCGGTTCCTCCGCGCCCAATTCTGCCAGAAGGTATGAGTGTTCCTGAGGGTGAGGAGAATTTCATTGCCCTTTTCGATATTACGGACGAGGATATCCAGAAGCGACTTTCCAAGGCAAAGGGCGCTAAGAAGACTGCGGCGAAGCAATTGAGACGAATTCAGCAAGAGCAGAAGAAATTCAACAAGGCAATGAAGATCAAGAAGAAGCAAGCCGCCAACAGAGGTGAGATTTGGGATCCAATCAAGGCCAAGAAGGAGGTTCTGGGTGAACAAGAGGCAGAGGAAGCTGCAGAAAAGGCCGAGAAGGCAGAAAACTCCGACTCAAGTTCTTCCGGCTCAGATTCGGATTCGGACTCGGACTCTGAATCTGATGACGAGCAGGAGGAAGCCGAGAAGCCAAAATCGAATAAATCCAAACGCCGAGCCGAGGACGACGCCGAAGACGAACCACAAGCTAAGAAGAGCAAAAAATCTAAAACTTCTGAGGAGCCCGAAAAGAAGAACGAGAATGGACTGGATTTCGACTTTGTCGTCCCACCTCTAAAGAAGAAATCCAAGACCATCATCCACCGCGACGTTCCTAAAGTCAACCTCAAACTCATCCAACCAGAAGGTATTGAGAAGACCCTCAAGAAACACATCCGGCAAGCACGAAAGGATGCTAAGCGAGCAGCCGAAACCATTGCCAAAGCAGCCGAGAAGAAGCTTGCAGACGAAAAAGCCTTTGAAGCCGAAAATGCCCGACGTGCAGCTCTCGGAAAACCACTAAAGACGAAGCCTAAGGAGGAGGTCGATGTCCCAGCCTCGGAAGCACATCTCAAGAAGGCTCGCAAGTTCCTCCGCCAACAACGCGAGGCTGAGGCTGCTGCTAAACTTGCTGCCGAACAGGGGGTTCCCGAGGAGGATCTGGAAGCTCAGGAGGCCGAGGCGAAGAGACTTCGTAAGGAGAAGAAGGCTGCGAATAAGGCTAAGAAGGCCGAGATTGATGCTCTGGTTGCGGCGGAGCGGGGTGGTGGTGCGGTGCAGGAGGCGACGGGCGAACAGTGGAATGCGGATGCGCTTACGGGGGACGCGGCGAGGAAGGATAAGTTTCTGCGATTGATGGGTGCGGGGAAGCAGGGTGGTGGTGGTGGTGGGGAGGAGGGCGGGAAGAAGACGAAGAAGGCGAAGAAGGAGGTGGATCTTGAGAGGGTGCAGAGTGAGTTGGAGAGACAGTATGAGAGTGGGATGAAGATGAAGCATGATGGGGGTGGAAAACGAAGGGGTTTGGGAGCTTAGGCATTGTTGTTGTTGGTGTTGTTGCTATTGTTGCTGTTGTCTTTTTTTGGGAGGAGTATAAAAGGTTGCTTATGTTTGGGGGAATGAGAATTTGCGGGATGTTGTAGGTGGTGGAGTAGATAGGTAGGTAAGTATTTTGTTGGTACTTGTCCATCTTTTCCCTTTTCCTTTTTAATTCCCCCTTTTTTTTGCTCTTTGCAAGAATTCTCAGAAACAGAAAGAAAAATACATGGGAGATAAATCTTATGATGTGGTTGTAGAAGGGTTGACTTAGTGTATCATTCACTCTCTCAGGTAACCAAAATCTCCTCTCTTAATCAAACCCTTCTTTTGACATGAACACACCTTTCTCGAATCCTGTGTGCTCCTTGGGTCAGATGTGTATACTGAACAGATAAATCTCGGTCCTTTCTCATACGTTACTGTACGTGCACTGCACGGTTCTGAGTTACTGCAGAAGTAATCTTACGAAAGCTTGGATGAGGAATTACAGGGATGGTGACCATGATACAGTCAGTACCTTGAGGATTTGATTTAAGCTTACTCCGTACCTGTAAATTTGTATTGAGAGGATCGGGAATCGGGAAAATATGTGTACGTACGTACTGACTTCAGTCTCCTGTTGCCTGTAATGGAATTTTTTGGCCAGGATTGCTGCTCTTGGAGCTGGAAGGATTTTTCTCTTGCGGTGTAAAAAGAGTAGAGTAAGTAGAGCAGAGTAGAGTAATGGCACCTACTCATACTCTACTACTCTAGACTACTACTCCAGTAGTAGTGAGTACTTGAGTATTTTGTGCTCACACTGACCCGGAGTAAAAGTCCGGTAATTGAAATTGAATCACAGAGCAACAGGAAGCTGGCAACAGCGGATAGCTTTTGAAAAAAGGGGCTTCATTCATATATTTCTCGTATTTCTGTATCTCCTCTCCTCAAGAAAAAACGAAACCCCCCAATTGACCCAAAAGGCCAAAGAAAAAGAAAACCCCCAAATGTAGAAAACGATAAAACTCCAGTAAAACAACAACCAAACCAACGAATCTCGAACGGAATCCAAAGATACTCTCCTCTCCTCTCCGCCAGTTTTGTGGTAATGTACATTCGTCCTCACATCCCCATTCCTTCCCTTCCTTAATTGTGTGTGGTATCTCTGTTCTCTTTCTGACCTTGGATTTCGGTATGTGATTTCGATACTCCCTCGTCCCCTAGGATCATTGCGTATGGTGTGGGATTTTGAGATCTGGCTTTAATTCTTTGTTTTAAAAAAAAAATAGAAAACTTGGTGCGGTGGTGATATGTCTATCTGAAGAAGATGCGAGAGATTAACTCGAATCCGAGACCGCCGAAGACTACGAATCCTAGGATTGCTGGAGAAGGTAATTTCATGTTAGCATATATTCCTCCATTCAAGTGTATTCGGTCTAGCATGTTGCGATGGGCATTCTAATTCTAATTCACCCTTCTTTCTTTCCCGCAGATCAATTTGTAAGAGACGGCGCGCCGGGAGAATAGTGCGTGGAGGGAGAATGGTGAGGGAATGGATTCGAGTGGAGACGTACTGAGCCAGAAGGGCGATATGGGACTCTTGAAGTCTTGCTTCTTCTTGAGATCTTGGGGTGCTTTTCCTCGTTTTGCGGTTTGGTCTTTGGCGAACTTGGCGTTGCGCTTTCGTTGTTCGGGGGTTTGGGTCTGTGAGGTGGCTTTGTTAGTTTTGCGCTGAATAGATATATATGTTCGCAGATCCAATCAGTCGTGGGATTGGGATGTGCTGCCAGAGGGGGGGACTGCGAATGTATTGGGGACACCTTACCATCTTGAAGGTTTGTGAGGGTATTCAGAAGGAAGTTTTGGAGATTCTTGGACGGCAGTTTTGAGAAGTCGAAGACAGATGGTGGGAAAATGGAAAGGAAGTGGTGTTTTTGTGAGCGAGTGATTAAGTGATCTGGTCTGGTGGTTGTAGATGTGTCCCGACTTTCGCTCATTCGGCCAGAGTTGCACTAATCCCGAAGTCACAGGGATGTTGACTTCCACGACAGGGTTGCTTCCGCGCTAGAAGTTTAAGGTTTGGGGGAGCTTGTTGGTACCCGACGCCGTGATCGTCAAACTGAGGAGCAAAAGAGTTCAGACGAAGATTCAACCGTACTGCCTCTTTTTTCACCATAAATTCTTGTAAAATTAAGATCGAAGAAATATGAGGGGATTCGGAATTTCCAATATCTCGAGGGCGGCGCAATTGGGAGTGAGGAATCCTGGAGCAGTGAGAACAACACAATCACAACTACGATGGAATTCCTCAACTGGGAAACCCGTATCTCCTCACGTATAAACATACACTCCTCTTCCTAATGTAATATCTGCTAACACATTTCCCACAGGTAGGATTCTATAAAACCTTCACCCGACCCATCGCAAAAGTCATGCTCATGGCAGTCTTCACATACCAAGTCGCATATTGGAGCTGGATAAAGCTGGAAAAGGACGAGATTAAGGCGAAGAAGAGTGGTGAGTCTGTAATGATGGAACAGAGAAGAAGAGGAGTGGTATGAGGGAGAGACTAATGTTTTGGGAATAGCAGAGATCAAGGAGTTGGAGGATGAATTGCAGAAGTTGATTAAACTTGCTGAGGAGGCGGGGATCAAAGTCAAGCCTTGAGGATGCGTACACAAGCTGGACGAATAATGGAATCAGAAGAAGGGGACGCCAAGATGAGGGAAGGCTGGTTTGAGAAATCACTGCATTGGCAAGAAGGAGAATCCGATCTTGAGATCGAGGAATGGATCCGGGGGATGCAGATACATTGGCATCGAGAGCTGATGTGCTTCTAGATGGGGTTGCGTAGCTGAGCTCAGATATGTAAGAACATACTAGGAGGGCTTACTGACGGCCGATTTTTGTACCCGGGAATATACGGATGTCAAGTTATCGAATATCAGGCATAGTCTTTGCTAACGTACTTCAAATGGGATCTTTACTTGTCCCTCGGGGGGATTCGGTACAATCATCATTTCCACAAGTGAGGCCAAGACCAAAAACTGGTTAGTTGCTAATAGGCTCCAGTATGAGAAACGGACAAAATAGAGTATTGGAAGTTGAAAATCATACCACTTACTCTCCCCAGCTTAGCTCACTTCACGCATATAAAAGCAGTTTGTTCTATCCCCAACTATCAGCTGAGCTAACTGCAGCAATCAGGTACATACGAAACGATATCTATCAAACATTCCCCTCTCCGTCTGACTGCTTATCAATGTTGCTTCTCTCCCTAGTCGAGTAGGGAGAGATCTGATTGTCAACTTTTATCTCCGTTCCTTCCTGGATTGGGCGACGAGTAGTAAACATTCTGGCTTCGTCCTTGCCTATCTAGAGCACTGTCCCAACTCTTTAAGGCATATTTAGAGACAGAGAGGTTGGGACGAGGAAGTTTGATTGTCTTACCTAAATTTTGAGTGGGTATACCGCCCCTGGCGAGGGATTCGTATTCGGACCCGGTAGAGTCTCTGGCTCTTGAGAAGATTTTGGAATGATCAAGATACTGAAGCTACATCTTGTTACAGTAGCTGTCTAAAGTCTCATTCCTCGACTGCTCAGTTCTTGAGAGGACTATCAGCTGTTGATTTATTTTCGTCTGTGAGTCTACGGGTTCCTAGCTTCTGGTTATGGTTTTTTGGATTTTTGCGACTCTTTACTAAAACTCAAGTCTCTGGCTCTTGAGAGGACTTCGGAATGATCAAGTGACTGAAATCACACCCCTAATGGCTGTTATTATTCCTCAACTTCTCAGTTCTCGAAAGAACTATCAGCTGTTATTTTATTTTCTTCTGTGAGTCTACGGGTTCTTGACTTCTGGTTATGGTTTTATTGGGAGTTTGCGACTTTCTTTGGTACTGGCTAGTCAAGTCGAGGTTTTTTTGCGAGCATGAAAATTATATATTTTCCTTCTTTCTGTTTATTTGAAGTTTATTATTCTTCCATTTCGTTTCACATTATCTTCTTTCTTTGTGTGGGATTCGTCCGGAAACATCAATCGACAACTACAAAGAAATACCTCTTTGATGAAGGGAATTACACAATTGATTTTCCTTACTCTCACAAGTTCCCAACGCAGGAAAAGTGTATATCGATAAATTGGCCTCAACAAAAGCCAAGGCTATTTTTGCTTTCGTTTTCTTGTTTATCAAATTGAAGACTCTCCAGAAGGGAATTCAAAGTTCAATCAATCGCTATATACCCGGAAACAATTATGGCGTCTAGACATGAGCCGGGAGCAGGATATAGTGCTCCACCCGGTACTTTTACCTCTTCAAGTAGCTTGCCAACCGGTCCCCTTGCTCCTCCTCGACCTCCTCGACCTCCCAGAAATGCAAACTCAGCAGCACAAATGCAACCTGGAGCCGCGCAACCAAATCGCAACAACAAGAGACCAGCACCCAACGACAAACCTCGCAGGAATGTGCGCATAAAGTTGGGAGGGGCGGTTTTATCGGGGCCGCGAAATATGGCGGTGGCTGCGGATTATGATCCTCGTGGGCCACCGGATGGACCTGCGTTTTTGCCGGCACCGTTTCCACCACTGCAAGATGATGGGGGGGACCTCCCGGATTATGTGAGTGAGGAGGAGATATCGGATGGGCAATTACGTATTCAATTCGTTCATCAGGGAATACAGGAGGGCACGAATAAACGGGTGCTCATCGCAGACGTCGTGGATAAACCGGGTCAGGAGAGCGCGGTGGCGATGAGGTATCAACAAGCCGTAAGTAGCGAAGACTTCCAAACCATCAGGGGAGTTGAGCTCCCAGAGGGCATAGAAAATCCTCTTCCAGCTGTTAGAGATAGTCTGTCGGCACGGCGGAGAAGAAGTAGTGGGCCCGGTGACAGATTTAAGCTTTCGAAAGAGGTTCGTAGGGCTTGGTTGGCTGATGAGGTGAATTGGGATGAGAGGATTGCGGGGGACTCGGGACATGTGTGGAGGGGGACTAAGGTTCTTGGGATGGGGGGGTATGGGGTGGTGGGACTTTGGGAGAGGGAGGCATTGGCTCCGGGGGAGGAGGATCGTAATGAGATGATGGGGTTACCCAAGGGGTTGGACAAGGTGGTTGTGAAAGAGGGGACCGACTTGGAATTGGTGGAGAATGAGGTGGGAACGCAGGAGATGTTGTCACTCCGAAGTAATCATATCGTTAGGACGTTCAGGGTGGGGACTCGAAAAGGAGCTTTTCTCAATGATACGAGGAGGGGTACGATTGGAGAATTCGGTTCTACGGACCAGGTTAGGAGGATTGTTATGGAGTACTGCGACGGAGGCGACGTGAGCGGTCTAGCAAATAAGATTGCGGTGTATGGCTCGACTAGGTTATTTTCCCTTGAGATTTGAATCGTCTGACAAAAATTTAGGAGGACGAGGCCAAGCCGGCCATTGGAAGAGAAATATTGCTGGTGAGTTTTCTTATGTCTCTTATGTTATATATTATGGCATGCATCCTAACAGAATTTCCAGGCTTCTCCTCGAGTGTTTGGCCAGCTCGATAGTTACCATGGAGCATGGAAGCGAAGAGACAGAAGGCTTTTCCTGGGACTTACCAATGATTCATTACGACATAAAGCCTGCAAATAGTAAACTTTGGTTCCTCTATTACAATGAGATCAAATATTCTAATTCAACATTTTCCTAGTTCTGGTCGGAAGAAAAGACGGCGAGCACACGAAAACTCCAATTCTCAAGGTTCGGTGGAATAAGTGCTTCCCATTTTCCTTTCTAACAGAGCTAACGATGTTTTTTTTCTAGTTGGCGGACTTTGGATTGACCGAAGATTTTGATACTGATAGACCAGAGCTAAGAGACTTCAGCAAACAGGGCGGTACCAATGGTAATTCTCCCCTCTTTTGGTTGTTTTAGGAGGACTGGCATGAAATTTGTTTCTCAGAAACCACCTGTTCCCTCTTCCTTTCGCCGAACATATTGTTAGAATCGGCTATACTGACTTTGAGAATGATCCGCAGGCTGGAGACCCCCTGTAAGTAAAACCCCGTTCTCATGTATAACGTGAATCTTGCTGACACGACATGTCTGTATCAAAGGAGCAAAATATGAAGTACAGATACCTGTATAAAAGAATCCACACATGTGCCATGAATGTTTGGTAGGCGAACACAATCCATCTCCCTCCTTTCGTTTTTCCACATGATGATTTATAGTTTTTACAGGCAAATGGGCAAGGTTTTCTGGCGATTGATAAATCGCAACCGTTCTAGATGGTCCGGGGATACAATGGCAAAGAGAATTGTGGGCGTGTACTACGACATGTACGAACCTCCTGAGTGGTTCCTTTTCCAACCGGACCCTCAAAAAGCGGAGTACGTGAAGACGATGGGTGATGCTATTGTCCATTTGCCGTATTCGGTTACCTTGCGTTGTACGGCTTTGATGATGTTGACTATAAATTGGGAGAAGAGGATTGATGCGAGGAAGGTGCTTCGGATTGCTAGGGGTGCTATTAAGATTTGTAATGAGACGGAACAGATTTTGGAAGAGCAAGCTAGGGCTGGAAAGAGGGTTGAGGGTATGGATCATGAAGATGTGGGAGCGAGAATTTTTGATAGGCCTGAGCCCCCGGATGAGCCGCCGGTTGTAGGAGATGATGGGGGGGATGGTAGAAATAATGATGGGGGAGATAATGGAGGGGATGATGATGGAGGGGACGATAATGGAGGGAACGATAATGGAGGGGATGATGGAGGGGATGATAGAGGGGACGATGGAGACGATGGAGACGATGATGGAGGGGATGATGGAGGGGACGATGGAGACGATGGAGACGATGATGAAGGGGATGATGAAACAGACTATTCAGAACCCCCCGAGCTAACTGTACCATCATACGATACAAGTAGCTATAGACCCTCTCGGCGAAACCCACGGTAGTAAAAGCTATTATAAACTTCTAGATAATCATTGAGTCTAAATGTTAAAACACTTAGATAGAACCTTTACGAGTTTCAAGGAGACATTTAGAAGGATCAATATAGAAATAGTCTAATATATAAAACATATATTAGAAACGCTGTTTAATTAACCTAAAGTATCTACTTAAAACTCTAGAAGGAAAGGGAGAAAAAAGGCCTCTACTACTCCTCGCTTAGACTTTTTCTCTCGCTTCTAAGTCGTAGCAGAGCTCTATCTACTCTCAAGAGAAAACCCTAGGCTTATCTGAGAAACAATATACAATAGAGCGATATTTTTGCTATAAAAAAGCTAGTTGTTTATATACTTAAAACTAACCTTAATATTAGGCTATAAGTATTTATATCTTTAAGTAATACTACTTAATTATAAAGTATATTATCTAGTCTATTTTAAATAATTTATAAGTAAAAATTATAGAGTTAGCGTTATAATCCCTTCGTCTAATAATCGGAAAGATAATTAATATTCCTAGTATAATTCGTTAGCTCTATTTATATTAGAGTTTTCTTAAAACTCTAATACTTCTATATATTTTATATATTTTAAGAAGATAGTTATAAAGAATAAATATAAGTTTATTTTAATATATAGATATAATACTAGATACTAAACTTACTCTAGATTATAGCTTAGCGAATCATAATTATCGGATTAGTAACTTTCTCTATCTATAGTATCTATAGTTATTAGATCTTAAATTTAATTAGAGAGCTACCCCCTGCCGCTTTAAGTAAACTATCGCACCGCAAATATCAACTTTGGGCCTGTTTTTCAAAGCGATTATACTATAATCTCTAATTCTCTAAATCCTACTTTTTATATCTAATAGAGTCGATATTACTAAGTAATTCCTTCGGATATCCACTTCTATATCTATAGAGTATAGCTCTATAATATCGATCCTTTTAGAAGAGATAGAGAAAAGATTATTATACTATTCTTTAAGCGTTCGAACCTTAGTAGTTTTATAAACTCGACGATATAATTATTACTACTAGTACATCTATATCTCTATCCTATTATACTAGTACCACCTTTCGAATCCTCCTCTAAAAGAGTAACTATACTCGCTAGAAGTAACAAATCGTCGTACGAATTATACTCGTTAGTAGTAGAGTTTATCCCCTTAGCTATAGCTAGGAATATAGTAGCCTAAGCTTAAATACTAAGTATACTAAGCGAGCTAATAGAACTTGCTCGTTTTATAACTTTAGAGTAAAAAACAACTATATTTTATAAAAACTATAGAAATAAGATCTCTTTTTATATAACTAAATATAGTACTTATTATAGCTAAAGCTAGTATTATACTATATACTTAAT
>LKTO01000415.1:0-45621 GCA_001399465.1 Hymenoscyphus scutula | reverse complement strand
CTTATAGTTTATAGTAGAGTATAATATATACTACTATAATAAATAATATAGTTAGAAGCTAATACTAAAAGAGAGAGATAAAGTCTACTTATAGTAAAAAAATATTAATATAAAGAGACTAAGTAGAGAACTAGACTATATATATATTAGACTATTTAAAATTAAATAAGTAAAAGAATCTTTAAATTATAAATTAGCTCTACTAAAAATAATAAATATCTTTCTAGTATTCTATATCTCTCTACTTAAACTAGTACTACTAAGAGTACTACTAGCTCTACTTATAAAGATCTAGCTAGTTAATCTTAATATTAATTATAAGGTTAAGAAGATTCTTAACTATAAAATTATTAGAGATAAGATTAAGTATTTAATTAAATAGTTAGATTATCTATACTTAGAGAATACTTAGAAACTAAAAGAGAATATTAGCTAGTATTTAGTAAAACTTAAGAAGTTCTATTCTTAAAACCTAAGTCTATCTATAGTATATAGTTAGTAGAATAAGCTTTAAAGAAAGTAGAATTAAGACTAAATCCTAGAGAAGTATTAGTAGAGAAAGTGTTAGTATAAGAGAGTATACGATTATCTAGGAAAATATCTATAGCTAGAGTAGTAACCTTAGCCTCGACTCTCTTCTTCTCTAGTTCTATCTTCTTATATTCTTTCTTTTTAGTAGTATCTAACTTATCTAGAGAGTTAAGACTAGCTACTATTATTCTCTATCTACACTTATAGAGCGTATATTTTTATTTCTTTAAATAAAGAATATAAGATATAGCCTTAGCTATAATTATATAACTCTTCTCTTCTTTATTATCTAGTTATTTAATTTAGAAATTAATACTATCTTACTTACTTATAGCTAGTATATAGTTAATAACCTAAATATTATAAGACTTATTTATAGAAGAATATTAACTATATTAGAATAATTTTATATCTCTAGAGTAAATATAGCCTTTAGCTTTATTAGTATTCTTATATCGAGAATATAGAGCTATCTTCTTTCTAGTTAGATTAATTATATAGCCTAAAGCTTTATAATTAGTATATCTTATAGAACGAGAGATAGTTATAGTAGAAGAGAGAGACGGTCGATAACTCTCTAACGATATTTCTTAGATTATACTTAAGTATAGAGATATACTAGACTAAGAAAAGAATAGTATTATAAATTATATATATATATATAATAAGTAAAGACTAGATAGTACTCTAATAGATTAAGTATTATTATATACTCTTATAGTATTTAAGGATCGACTAGACTAGCTAAACGATCTAAGGATTTTATTAGTTATAAATCACATAATATAGACAAGGATTACTAGACATCGCGACCTGTCTACTAGTCTAGTAGCGACGAGACAACTAGGCTAGTAAGCTAGTATCGTAAGAACGAAGGTTCTATATAAGACTAGTACGTCTACTACTAGATAGAAGCTTCGTACTTAACTTAATATTATATTATTATTACTACCTTAATAGCTTTATAGTTAAGTAATAAGTTTATCTCTAAGTAAATATCTAGTTCGCGATTAAACCTCTTTATAAGTAATAAACTCTAGCGATACTTAGTTACCTTAGTTAGTTAGTTTAAGAATCGTTATATATAGCTCGCTTAGTAATAAACTACGTTAAGTAGTTTTATAAATTATTTTTATTTTTAAACTTTTAATTACTATTTAATACTATTATTTACTTAAGTCTTCTCTATATTAAGAATAAACTATTATAATATCTAGTTTACTAATATAATAGAAGTATATATAATAAGTACTAGATCTAGATTCTATAACTACTCTTCTAGAGAAAGATAAATAATAATAAATAATTATAAAACTTATTTATTAATTACTTTAAAAGGTAATAATAGATATAAATTTTTAAATTAAGTCTTATATTATATAGTCTCTTTTTATTAAGATATAATAAAGAAATACTATAGTAGGCTCTATCTCTTTAAATACTATCCTTTTTAGCGATATTATAAGTTTAGCGTCTTAGCGGCTTCTCTACTAAAAGTTAGATAAATAAACTATATAAACAAGAGGAATAATTTATAATTCTACACTATAAAGATACTACTAAACTAATTAAAAAATGTTGTCGCTAATTCTATAGATCCTACTACTTTACGTCCTGACTTACTATAAGCTATATCTACTAGAAGGCGCTTTAAACCTATAGATTTACCTGACTTTCCGATGAAAATTAACCTACTCTCTTATATTACCCTAAAGAACACCTAGTAAATATTTGACTTGTTCTAGCCAGAGGATATAATGAAGATTATTATTAAGAATATAAATGATCATACTAATCAGCTATACTATATACGGAAACCTTATAAACGAGCGTATAACTGGAAACCTATTATATTAGAAGAGGGGTATACCTACCTTGGGATATATATATATATTAGCATTAACCCTTAAAACAAGTTATTATATTATTAGAGGGACCAGCCTAATAAGCCGCGTTACCTAGAGATTACAAGTACTATAAGGCTCTTGCGATTTAAGGTAATCTATAGAGTATTCTATCTAGCAATAGATAAGCTAAACCATGAGTTTAAGTCTGTGTTTAATAGGGTTTACAACTTAAATTCCGATAAGAATACACATGCTAACTCACCTAGTTAGAGCCTCTTATAACCTATATTCGCAAGGTCTCTCGAGAGCTTTAGATTCCAGGCAGAGATGTTACAGTAGATGAAGCTATGTCTCGTTTTCAAGGGAGATCTTATAACATTGTTGCCTATCGATACAACCCTTATAAACGCCTATAAGCTTTCCTTCCACTCTAATGTACCTGACAAGAAGAAGTGGACTGAACTAGAGGACTTTCGCACAGAAGTTGTACAGGAATATTTAAGTTATAGGCAGGAGATACGTATAAAGCGAAAACGATTAAGTAGTAACTTTGTGTCGCCTCTTATAGTCATACCTAAGGAGGAGCATATACTAGAAAGGAGAGCGTGCCCTTAGGATTGTGTAGTATGTAAATCTAAGGGGGTTTCCCAGGCTGTAAAGAGGAGGGTTTTAGGGGAGCTTTCTACTAATATTCCTCTGAATCTAAAGGGATCTAGATACAGGAAAAGCACGCGTTTTAGCTATAAAGTCTATGATATTCCCCCCTGTAAAGATAGCGCCTGCTTTACCTAGTATCATAGCAATTAATAGAGATGTTGTAGCTCTAGTCTGAATCCCCTCTCATTTTGGTGCTGCCAAGACGCTAAAACTCGCACGCGAACCACCGCCAAAAGGGATACTTACTTAATTGTTACTCTAGTACCTATAGCCTCTCTCTCGCTCTCTAAAAACTTAACTCTTGAAAACGCTAGTGAAAGTGTATTATAACCACTCTATTTCAACCCGCCCCTGCCATCCCCACCATCCCGTTATCCACTTCTCATGAAAGCCATCCGAGAAAAGTAACCAAAGGAAGGAAGCAAAAAAACAACAATAAAAACGCCAGCTCACCACTCTAAGTTTCGTCTCGCCGGACGCCTCTCCAAAAAGATTGCTTGCATTTCCCCCCTATAAACCCAAAGGAAACTTAAGAAAAGAGAGCAAAGGCCACAAACACGCGAATATGGTATTTCCTGGTATCTCATCTACCCAACGCCACTTGTAAAACCCCTAAACACTCGGCAGGAGAAAAACTCTGGCCCCTTTGAATATAAAAGCCGACCCAGGGGACTAAACTGGCGTGGAAACGGTCGACGGGTTCCCCGCCGTTCTCGGCCGTGGTGTTTCCGGCGAGACGTCCTCATTAGAGTCCAACATACTCATTTGTAACTTCTCGCTAAACATCGAGACCAGTTTCTCCGAATACTGGTCGAGAAGGCCAGTCAAGACGGCTTCGTCCATCGTCTTGGATTTCATGTTCCTCTCCCCCAGAGCCATAATGGTCAGTCGCAACTCGCAGTCAAGCTCTCTGAGTGATTCATCCTTGACTGGTTCCCCCGCCTTCAACTTCCTTCTGTAATTTCGAAGGGTGCGACAGATCGTTTCAGTTGTGTTGGCGAGCGATCCAGACTCATTGAAATTCCCCGTGCTCTTCTTGTCTTTCGATGAGTCATTCAATGATGCCAAAGATGGTCGTCGCATGTCCTTCACACGAAGACTATGTGGGCTTCGTGATCGATTGCGCCCATTTTTGCGACGCACAGCTTGATCGTCAGACGAGGATATAGTATGCTTGGAGCTTGCCATTGGTACTGGTGGGACCCCAAGAGTGGGCGACTGCTGCGGAGAAAGGCCATATTTTGAGGTTTTCCGGCGTATGGCTCTTGGAGGCGAGCGACTTCCAGATGGTGTTGGAGATTGACGTTGGAATTCCGCTATGTCTGCCTTTGAAAGAACTCGCCTTAGCGGTGGGGCTCGGGCTGCCAAGATTTCTTTGGTCATGGAATCACTATCGGGGGCATTTAGGATATCTGCCCATTTTGGCTTCAATGAAAGCTCCCATATCATGATGCAACCATCCGACCCAGTACTTATCAGTGTTTTATTATCCGAATCAGGCGTTTCGAGAAGGGCGACGTCTTTTACGGCAGCGGCGTGTCCATAGTCTCTATCCAAGAAAGAACCGGAAACCCCATCGTAAACTCTCACGGACTTGTCCATCGAGGAAACACCGGCAAGTATAGTTGTTTTTCCAGCCGAGGGCGTGCCCATGAAGAGAGCACTCATACTTACGGTGTCCTTGTTGTCACTATCCTGAGCTGCCCCGAAGGAGCTTACAAGACGTCCGCTGGTCAGTTCGAAAGTTCCAATGCTGCGATCCGTCATGGAGACGACCAACTTCCCCGATTGCTCCCCTAAACAAGCTGACATGGAAATTGGGGCGGCTTTGAGGGCGATGACTCTCTGAGTTATTGCGGCTACCTTGACCTCTTCTTCGCCCATGCGAACAATCTGTCTTACTTGAATGTCTCTGTTGGATGAGCATGAGATTAATCTTTTCCCATTGTCGGTAAACAATACACCCGTCACACTTGCAGTGTGATCATTCAAAGTCTGCACATGAGAGCACTCATCACCTACAAATCTGAAGAGCTGAACCGTCATATCCCGTCCGCAAGAAGCCATCAAGGCATTATCATCGCTCTCGTATAAAGCAATATCCTGAACGTCAGACAGGTGTGCCCGATGGGTAGAAACACAAATGTGGGAGGATGTATCGATGATACGTATAACGCCACGTTTATCTCCAGCGACTAGAAACCTCCCTCTTTTTGTCGGTCGAACCACCAGACATTGGTTTTCGTCGTCCCCAAGCTCCACTTGGACTGTTAATTTCCACACCCCGTTCAAATCCCAGAACATCACAGTTCCGTCAGCAGACCATGTAAGAAACATGGCTTTGATAACATTTGGTTGAGGTAATAGTCTGACCCCGTTAACCGAAGCGCCGTGGGCTGGGAGAGTGAGTCGTCTCTGCGAATTGTTGGGACCTGGCGTGTATAGTGAAATTAGGTTTTTCGAGTCAATCGTTATGAGACTTCGTCCTGCGTAGCCCATGGCATTGATATGGGCGTCGAGGGGTTTGACAGCCTCGGTCTCAAGCGAATCGGGGGATTCGGGCGGGGTACTAGGGGTCAATAGCTGATCTAAGCTTAAAACCTTAGTCCTTCCCCCAATACCCCCGATTCGGACCAGTCGCTCTTCTGTGTCCATGGCAACGCAAGTTATTGGAAAACCGGTGTTGGCAACTTTCATCAATTTTCGATCCTCGCAAGATTCCAGAAGACAAACATCTCCCTTCTCCGAGCAAACAATGGCCTTACAGTCAGAAATGGGCGTTATGCAGGTGAACCTGCTTTCTGAAAGGCCGCCTAGAATAACATTTCGTCCAGGTAGCGGCCTGACAGCTCCGTTAGGTAATGCTGCCTCCTGGAGCTGATTATTTCCATCCGGGGCCCAATTTACATTTTTGAAAGAAGAAAGTTGCGATTCATCGACACTCCAAATTTTGATGTGTCTTGTCCCAATGGTGACCAATCCATTGCCGACCCATACTATTTGTCGAATGGTGGTTGTGCACCTACCACTCGAGTGTAATTTTGCGACACCAGTTTTTTGGTTCATCGCGGAGACGTATAAATACCCGTCCTGTTGATCTCCCAGGCTCGCAAGGTATCTTTGGTCGGGACTGAAGGCTACAGCACGAACACCATAATCGTGGCCAGTTATCGATGTTAACGGAACATCGGACGAGCCATCTTGGAGCGAGAAAACAAGGACCCTTGGCGCGTAACCAGTCTACAATACAGTTAGCTAGCACAAACGACTGCAAAGAATGGGGTCCAGACCTCTCCTACTGCCAAGAGCTTTCCATCCCGACTCAGAGAAATGCAAGTAGCAGCTTTGATACTATCCCTCGTCTTGCCACCTGTTCTCGACGTCTTTGGCGAGTCTACGCCTTCAGCAGTAGAGGAATTGAAGGGCACGCCTGAATCCCTGAAGGAAACTATAGCTCGGCTGCGTCCATCACTCCCTGCACTACTTTCTGCACCATTTCCTAAAATCTTGCCTGCACTATTTCCTACAACATTTGCTGGACTACTCGGAGCAAAGAAAGGCAAATGGATGGAAGCAGGGGTGGTAGTCCCTGCTGCTGGTCTTGCTCGAAAGAAACGTTGGGATATATTACAGTCGTCATCGAGAGTGGCAACAACAGCTGCAGCTCCTGCGGTGTATGCGAATATGGCAGGCGACAACAAGCTATCGAATGCGGCAGGTGAGTCAACAGTGGTTCCAATTACCCTCGTGAGGGACAGGCCGGACTCGTATGGTCTTGGTGTTTTGAAGGTGGATCGTGGAGGATTACGTGGAAATGGACCGCCCGGGGGATAGATGGAGGATCGTGAGTTGGTGGGCGTGGACGACATGATCAGACCATGGGCATGGAGTTGTATTTAGTTGGAAAGAGGAGTCGAGAATGGGATGTCTACGTCGTCAGGGAGGATTCAAGAGGGACCAATTGAGGCGGGAGGGAGAGAAATCGACGCGTTGTCCAAGTTGGCAATTGAAGGAGGATCGGAAGAGAACATGGAGAGCTATCGTTTCATTGTTAGTTGGTGCTTTGCTGGTTGCGGTGGTGGCTGTCGTCTCGAGTCTTTGGTAGGTCGAGGATCTCTTTGTGCGATCAACGAATGCGGAATTTTGCACTCACAGCGTCGGATCTAATTGATCAAAGGGGGGTAGGATTCAAGGTTCAATGAAAGACATTCCCAAGAAGGAGAAAATCGGCAGATGGCGTCGAAAGAAAAAGGAGAGTGAATGTAGTTGGAGGTGGAAGATGGAGGTGAAGCTT
The DNA here is from genome assembly GCA_001399465.1 of Hymenoscyphus scutula. NCBI lineage: Eukaryota > Fungi > Ascomycota > Leotiomycetes > Helotiales > Helotiaceae > Hymenoscyphus > Hymenoscyphus scutula. Next base: position 38,292 of record LKTO01000415.1, on the reverse strand, counting down.
CACGCGCTTGGATCTTCAACGATTGAAGTTGGATTGAAGGGCATCAATCCTTGTTCAAAAGACAAAGACAAACCGTGCGCCCAGCAACACCGTCACACTAAACCCCCAATTGGGAACGTCTTCACTTTTAGAGTCGTGGATCCTTATTTACATTGCTACTACAAGTAGCTATTGCTAATCTACGAGTCCTTTGGATTCCCATTACTAATTAACTGTAAATATGCATTAGAGAACAATTACAGTATCTCATTTCCACAAATGCTTTTCAATGCGATGCGCCGCGCTCCTCTTTCCTATTCATACACTGATATACAAGCACTTTTTCTACAAATGCAACGGCAGTATTTATGCTCGGTTAGCTGGTCAACCATTCCGCTGGGTTCGGCAGATGGAAAGGTCCCATGCAAGGCTACCAGCAGCAATCCAAGGAGTTTTGAAGGATTCGAAACTCCTGCAGCCTTACCCAAAATCCCTCACTCCCTACCTGGTATTCGAGTTGTGATCAATTCTGGCATCCCATCCATTTCCCCCAAATGGCTCTTCTTCACAGCCTTGTTGAACTTGTCCCCAAAATTTCCGCCCTTTCGCCTTGGCAGCTCCAATAACGCTGGCTTGATTGTTTTCTCTTGTGGCTTCAGCCATTCCGGCTTCCCCCTTCCAATGCCAGCATCCCTCCACCTTCTTGGAGGCTTCACGCCCAATTCCGCATACCTGCTCCAGACCTTCTCTCCTCTCCTGAACCAGCGTAGTTCTCGGTCAGTCTGCACTTCGGCAGTCGGTACCCATTTCGACTTCAATATCCTGCGAATGCCTTCCGCCGAAACCTCGAAATTCTGAGCAAGCACTTCCGTTGTGTATTTCTCTGGCATCTGGGCATGCAATGCGCGTATTCCGGCCATAGCATCCGGAGACAACCGTTTCAATGGAGCCCATCCCTCTGGAAACTTCTCCTTCAGCGCCGCCTTTTGTATCTGCCATTGCTCCTTTTCGGGTGGCATCCAATCACCCACTGGCTTTCCATCAAGTTTGACGTCTGTATTTCTTTCGCGTGTAGGCCCCGGGGCAGATCTGGGAGGCACAGGTGCTCGAGGAGAACTATAATGCAGCGCAAAGCTTGTGTTTATAACCTTTGTGCGTCTGAACGTCGGGGTAAGCTCCTCGTAGTCGTGTTTCTCTTCCCGTTTCTGGTCGCGGGGTTTGCTGGGGGGAGGCTTGCGCGGCCTGGCCGTGTTCTCGTTGAAATCCGGGATATCAGATATGATCTGGGGTGCCCATTTTGACTCCTCAGCAATGGCGTCAATAGCTTCTGTCGAGAAGTCTGCGAAAGCATTCGACGCCAAAACATCGGTATTGCCGTTAGGGACCGAGCTGGATTCTGCAAATGAATCAAGTTGGTCGAACGGTGAGGCGGAAATCGAGTCGGTAGATTTAAATTTACATTGGATAGGAAGACCTCGAATCGCCGCCTGCGGTCTTTGTAGTGTAAAAACTGAGATTGAACAAGCAGAAGTACGAGTTTTGGGAATATCGACTTGGGCCACAGCTCGCACAAAGGATCGCAGGCTGTTGACACTACAGCGGCACGTCATGTTGAAGTACAAGGCAGGACGAGACCAAAGTGATGGAAAGGAGTTGAAATGTAGGGAACCATGTAAATTATTTCAGCTGACTAATAACCCCCCACCATAAGATTAGGTACCTAAACAATCTCTCTACACGTGAACGACATTTTAAAAATTATAGAAATACTCATCATGACTACACTATATCATTATACTGCCGTTTGAGTATTAAATTATATTCTTTTGTAGCTTTCAAGGGGGCCTCGAAATCAGCCGCTTTTCATCGAGTTTATCCACAACAACAAGAATTTGGCAACCAGTTCAGCAGCAAGAACCCTCTTCTCCTAAGCAGTCATGGAGCAGTCAAATACATTTGGGGAAAGGACGCCATTTCATATCCAAAAGCTCCTTGCAAACTAATCAGCATCTCAATCACGAAACATTTACGTGGCCATTGGCATTGGATTCCATTATTAACAACCCTTTTAAACTTGGTATATTATTGCACTAGGCATTCTTTCTCTCTGTTAGATCTCTGATGCATACGTTTTTGAAGCCATGATGATGTCTTGTCCCATCGAAAGACTCGAAATGTCGTGTCTCCCTTTGAGCATCTGCGAAGTTGCAAATCAAATCCTGTAGGGTTCGTCAGTGCTGCCAATCTGATCCATAAATTGGATCTCATACCTATATATGCGTCCAAGTGGGTTGGTTGTCTTATATCGTGCTAAGAACTTGTACTCGTCGAAACGGGTGCGCTGCTCGTACTCGATGTACCTGTTTTCTTCGCGACTGTCGCTTGCAAAATTTGTCCCGCGGTGTTGAAGATCTGAATTTCAGCAATGTTAGCAAAGTCATCACTCTCGCGCGTTTGTCTTTGAAGGGGTAGCTGACAATGTTTACCAGCGCGCCAAGTGGCGAGTAGGAATACGTCTTCTGGATATTGCCATTCGAGAGAGTTTTCTGTTCTCCGGTAAACGTCATGTTGTTCAAGTAGCTGCCGACAATTGTGCTGACTCCTCCTACTTCTTGTACGATATTTCCAAGGTTGTCGACAAGGAAGGAAAGTGTTGTGCCGCCTTGGGTGATAGAACCCAGCAACCCATCGACTGCCCCAATCACATCATCCACTATGCTGGTGACATTGTTCAAAAGGTTGATCAGCAATGGATTGAGATCTAGAGATTCAAACACCCGGTTCACAATATCAACCAAGTGTCCGAGACGAACGATGAGTTCCAATTGGGCTTGTACATCGGTAATGGTAAGGTTGACCTCTATGCGAAATATCAGCTCTTTACATTACTGTTCCGGCGGGGTTCGAGGCTTACGTTGAATAGAAAGAGCTACACCAGCATTGATGGTTACGAGACCGGCCACAGCAGCATTCAAGTTTATATCTGCCTTCAAATTGTCTACATCGAGTTCTATTCGGCCAACAGACAAATTGGGGACGTTTAAAAGAACATCCGGAGGCGTGGAACCACTTGAGTCACTGCTGCTGGTTGTTCTTGTCGTTGAAGAGTTCGAGGCGCGAGATGTTGAAGCTCGAGAGGATGTGGGAGCGGCACTTGTAGGGGCGGGGGCAGCTGCCGATGAGGGAGCTGCTGAGGTAGTAGGTGAGACTTGTGAAGAGGTGAGATGAAGAAAGCCAAAAGCGAGGAGCAAAATCAAAATCAAACGAGAAGCCATAATTAACGAGCGGTTGCAGAATATCGGAGAATCTTGCGATGGGAGACCTACAGTCAAGGCAATGAGGAGGAGGAAAGGACTGGCATAAGAGGGCAGTACCCAAGTACTAAACCCAAGACTGGGTCAAAAATACATGGTGAGTAGTGTCACATTCTGTCCCGTGGTCCAAATGTAATTACAATTGACCAGGGACGTTTTATGGTAAGAAAAACCTGGAAGTTGGAAGGGAAGAAAGAATTTCATGCATCAGAAGGGGATTTTCAGGGGTCAGGGCTCGCATTGTCGGGGAATTTGAAGGTAATCTGCAAACCCCATCACACCCATACCCTACCCGCAGATGGCTGACGGAGGGGACTTCCGCATGTCTTCCAATCACAGAAGGCACTACCTATTTTCCAAACGACTACGACGCTAATTCTACTTTACCCATGACTTCCGGATCAATACTTGATTTTGGAGAAACCAAGGAGAGAGACTCAGGGGTTACCTACCTCGTACCATTGACTGATATCGAGATGGGATGTACCTTCTCTTGTCCCTTTGGACAGCATCCAGGCCAACTTCATCGACAATCTTTAGTCTTTTGACACTTCAGCAACTATGATTCAAGCTCTCCTCAACACGATCGTCTTGTTGGTCTTGTTTGCCTCTCATATCGTTCACTCACAATACATTGGCTATAATCTCACACAATCTGGCGACCCGGACTCGGTCATCTACGATACTGCCTCCACTCAATCGAACTCCTCTACGACAATACCAGAACCAGATGTGTATCTAAACGCAACAGTGCACGTTGGTGAAATCAGCCTTGTTGTTACAAATATCACGGCAAAGATAAATCTACAAGCGGAAGTGCTCAGCCTACTCTCCTTCAATGCTGGGGTAGATGCCTCAATCGACCGCGTACGACTCCTCATCCAAAACGTCGATGCTCATGTTATCCTCGAAGCAAGATTATCCAATCTCCTATTGATGATAACCGATGTCCTGAATTCCATCGACTTGAACCCATTAGTCGCAACCATTGGACAAGACGTCGGTCAAATTGTGAACACCACTCTAGGTGCCGTATCTGGCTCCGGCTCTAGTTCTGGCTCGACTGCGAGTTCAACTGTCTCGCGGAGATCTTACGAGCTGGAGCACAACATCCTCTACAGCGTCAATGATTATTCGGGAAATACCCATACCAATCGAATTCTCTCCCGAAACGGCAGTCTTGTTGATCAGTCTCTCGACAACCACGGACATATAAATGGGCAAATTGAGGTTGGGAATTATTTGCAAGACATGAAATTTAATGGGTACAACAAGAGTGTCTCGACACATGGCGCGACGACTGAACTGGAATATGTGTACGAGCCTTTCCCTGGTCTCAGTGTTGTCAGTGCTATTTTCACGAATGCGGCTGGGAATGTCGTATATACCCAGGTGTTGAGTGAGAGTAGTGGGGGCGGTTCAAGCACGATTAGCAGTGATAGTGATTGAAGAAGGATGAGGGACTTTTGGGAATATGAATATGGAAACTGCCATCCCGCTGTTCATGACCTGCTTTTGCTTGTGGAGTTTGCATGACGGCTTCTAGGTGGGACCAGTCGAGACACAAAGCAAAGACCTGAGCGCTGTTAATTAGGGATCAAGTCAAACGAAAAATTACAGGAAACCCCCTAATAAAAAGAAGCTATTGATACCCACCGATTTTATGTCACGAGTTTCAGACGTCATCAATGTAAAATTGCCAGCGCACGACCCTCCCCCTTGATACGAGCGAGTACATGTAGAAGTCTAGAGGGTAGGGTTTCCATGCGCTACGCCGCACCGGGTAATCTCAACTTGTATGAGCGCTTGTTTAGCTTTTACGGTACTACGTCATGCCGTGGTCTGTTATAAGTGTCGCGAGATCAATATTAAGAATAATAATTCGTCACTCAAGTTTAGCGAAAGTTGAACCAGAAAGAAGGCATTCGCAGTCTCCGCGGTTGGGCTAGCTAGTAGTACTATATTCTTGTCTTTTTATATAGTTATAAAGCCTTAAAATAATAACTTTTTACACATCTAGTTTAGTGTTCTCGTTTACCCTCGCCGACCGAGCAGAGTCCGCTAAAAATCGTTAGCTCTAACTATAATCGTAAGATTATAATTACTTAGATAATAGTAAAACCTCTTCCTTCTAGTCTATAATAGTATATATTAATATAAGAGTTTCGAGAGTTTATATTATATTACTACCTTTCTCTACTACTTTATATACTATCTATCTATTAGTAGCTATTATATCTTTATATCTCTTATATATTATTCTTATTAGGTCTATAACCTACCTCTTTTAGAATAGACTTCTAGGCCTTAAGAATAGTTATTCTTAGTCTTATTTTTAAAGAATAAACCTCTTAGTAGTAAGACTAGATATAATCTTTATAAAGAGTCTCTATCGAGTTTAAATTAGAAGAGAGAGCTAGCTATAGAATTAGCTCTATTCTAATAGACTTAAGAACCTTATATAAGCTTAAATCTAGTATTATATCTATTAGCGTTATTTTATAGAAATTTTATCTAAGTAGACACCTTATTATTAAATCTACTATAGAGAGAATAATCTTAAAATGGCTTCTAATATTAATAGTTTTCTACTCTTTCTTCTCTATCTAACCTTCTATATATTCTATTCTAGAATATCTATCTAATTCTACTTTAATACCTTACTATTATATAGTTCTTATAATAAAGCTCGTTTATTCGTTAACGTAGTTTATTATCGAGTAGCGTATATCATCGAGTAGTACACTTTTCTCTACTCTACTACCTACTATCTTTAAGACGTGTTTTCTCTATAACTAAATATAGAAGTTTATACTTAAGAAGCACGAATTACCTTAGCTATTAAGGCTATCCGAACGTCTAAAAAACTTAGTCGTCGCTCTACTACAAAAACCTATAAAGTCTCTAAAATAATACTATAAAACTAAATAGCTAGCTAAACTTCTTATTCTAAAACTAGACCTAATTGTTATAAATTGAACAAACTAGAGAAGGAAACGATTATTCGATATATACTTAATCTAGATATAAGAGGATTTACGCTCTAACTTACTAGTGTTAAAGATATAGTGAATTATATTCTTAAATCGCGAGAAGAGAAACGTATTAGATAGCTCTAGACATATCAATTTATATAACGTTAACTAGAATTAAAGACGTGTTTTAATTATGTTTACGACTTTTAAAGAGCCTTATATAAAGATCCTAAGCTAACTAGAGCGTGGTTTCAACTAGTATAGAATATATAAGTAAAATATAGGATCTAGAACTACGATTTCTATAACTTCGACAAGACAGGCTTTATAATAGATATAATCTCTCTAACTATAGTTGTTACTCGTATAGATAGACGTAGTAGAGGTAAGGTAGTTTAGCTAGAGAATCGAGAATAGACTATAGCGATTGTTTATATTAATAGTAAAGGAAGGAGTGTCTCTTCATTTTTAGTTATAAAGGGAAAATGTTACCTCTCTAGCTAGTATACTAAAGAAGGCCTCTCTAATAATTAGGTTATTAAAATAACTTATAATAGATAGACAAATTATAAGACAGGTCTAGAATAGCTTTAATACTTTAATAAATATACTCGTAGTTATATAAAAGGACTATATTAGATACTTATCCTTAATAGATATAAGAGTTATAAATTAGCGAGATTCTAGGAGTACTATATAGCTAATAATATTATATCTCTCTATCTACCTTCTTACTTATCTTATTTTACCTAGCTACTTAATATTAGATGTTTTAGTATACTTAAACGTATATATAGGTAATAAATTAAGACTTATATTAAGGCTTATATTAACTATATTACTAAGGTCGAGTTCTTTTTAGTATTTTATATAGCTTATAATTAGTTAATAACAACCTAAAATACTAAATCTAGATTCTATAGAGCTAGCTTAGTTTCTTTTAATCTAGAAGTAGTTATTTTAAAGCTTAATATTAGGTTATAGACTCTAACGCCTTCTAGACTCTCCTCTATAGACGCTAGCTCTTAGGTCTCTTAGACCTCTCGTAACCTAACCGATGCTTTTTTATAAACTAGGCTAGTTAAAAATCGAATTACACGTTATTAAAGAAGCTCGCTAACCCTGATATTTGAGACAGTTACTTTGCTAGTAGAGGGGACAGAGATGTTAGCTCATGAGGTGACTTTAATGTTAGCTGAACTCTAGACTCTTTGTTAGGTAAATGAAGCCCTTAGTGAACGCCGAAGGGCTAAAAAGACTCGGATCTAGCAAGGAGGAGTACTAGTAGTAGAGGATGTAAATGATATTTTAGCTTAAGAGGAGGCAAGTAGATTCAACGCGACAAGCGCTCTAGAGAGGTTTATATAAATAAGAGGTAACTAGGTAGACGACACTATAGCACTTATAGGAAGAGTAGTTATAATTTATATACTTGTTAGAAAGTTATTATTATAGAGAGGCTTCTAGATTTATAATAGCCTAGTTGATTTAATTTGTTATAGTTAAGTAATTTGATTTCGGAATAGTAGAGTAGAGAAAAGTATACTACTTAATAATATACGCTACTCGATAATAAACTATATTATATATAGTATATACCTATATATATAAGCTAGGTTAATCTAGGTTAAACTAGAATAGATTTATTATTATTATATATTCTTAAGCTAGGTTAATCTAAAGGTAACTATAAGTTAGACTAGAGTTAACTTAAAGTTAACTTATAAGCTTATAAAAGATACTTAGAGAAGAATATTCTAAATTTTTTTAAAAGACTTAAGAACCGTTTTATATAGTAACCTCGCTTGATTTTTAGATTAGAGTCTTTATATTTAGTACTACTAGTGTCTAAATTCAGTGTATCACGTAATTAGACAAGGTTAGTCTCTACTATCACGTGTTAGGATATACCTTTACTATCTCGCTTAGCGCGCGTATAGACTACTCTACTACTACTTTAGTACTAAAACGCCTTCTCTTAATTCTATTAATTCTATTAATTCTATTAATTCTATTAATTCTATTAATTCTATTAATTCTATTAATTCTATTAATTCTATGTATTAGTATATATATTAGTATATAGCTAATTAGAAGCCTTTGATTTATTACCTCTCTTTCTTACTAACTTCGCTTTTTAGACTTCGATCGAATAGACGAACAGGTAAACAGGCGAGCACAGGTATATATATAGAGATGACGTCATTTAAGAAATAGTAGAAGGTAGAATAATCGATAGAATGTAGAATAATTAGTAGAAGAACTAACTTCTTTTTTTAACCTCTTTAAATATATATATAATAATATATATAGGTTCCTTAACTTAAAGTTAACTTAGAGTTAGCCTAGGTTAACCTAGGTTAATATTAGTTTAGTATAAATTATAAACCAAGCTCGAACTACTCTTAAGGTAGCTTAAAACTAGGTTAACCTAGGTTAAGTTAAGTTAAGCTAAGTTAGGTATATAATAGGTTAGTACTAATATATAATATATACCTAATCACGTGATTTTAGATTTATAGTAGTCTATTAGAACTAATACTTAGTTAATATAGAGTAGACCTATATTAATCTCTATTAGATCTATATTAGACCTATACTTAGCGATATTAACCTATAACTCTAATTAATCTAGTATTAAAAGTTACTAAGTATAGTATAACCTAGTATAACCTATATTTAACCTAGTTTCTAAGCTAGGTAAATCTATCTTAATCTTAAAGTTAATCTAGATTTAACTCTAGGTTAACTCTAGGTTAACTCTAGTTTAATTACCTCGCGGTATAGTAAATAAAGCTATAGTTAAGCCTACTAAAAGAAGTCTTTTTATATATACTTTTTAGAGATATAGATAAGTAAAGAAAGAGATTACTTCTTTTAAGAATATTAAAAAGTAAGTATAGTAGTATATAAACTAAGAGAAGTAGAATACTATAGATAAATATATTTAATTATACTAGTTAAATTATACTAGTATTTCTATATTATATCTTCTTAAGTATACTTTATAATTAATCTATATCTCTCTACTAAAAATTTATCTATTATTTTTAAAGATACTTAGTATCTTTTAACTATTAAATACCTTTGTATTCTCTTATTACTAATATATTTAGAGCTATTATTATATTATATAAAATTATAGAGTAATATAAGTATAATAACTAAGCTTATTAATATATTAATTAGAAATTTAGAATATTAAAGTATTTATACTTAAGTATACTAAATATTCGCTTAATAACATTATATAAAGTAATATACTAGGTTAAATAATTTCTTAGAATTGTTTAACTTTTACTTTATATAGTATTACTTCTTAAAGTAATATCTTATCGATTATTTTAGTATATCTCTTTTAGTATCTTAATTCTATAAGTACTAAGCTCTTCTATCTTAAAGAATATAAGTAAATTCTATATTAAAGTTATATACTACTAATATATATAATATAGTAGTATCTTTTTAATTATAATGTAGTTTATTAGCGAGTCGATTATATCACTAAGTCGATCACTTTTCCTTAGTACTAAACTTTACACCTAAATAAATCAACTATAACATATTAAATTAATAATTGCTCTTAGAATCTAACGAACTAGATATATCTATAACTTCTTAACAAGTTCGCGCGTTGTGACTAGCTTTTCTACAAGTTCTACAGTGCTGCCTAGAAGGTTGCCCCTTCTTATAACTAGACCCTGCCTTGTGTACGTCGCGTTGTACTTGCTCCTCTACATCCTTCTGAGCTAAAATATCATGTGCATCCTCTACTATAAGTGTCCCTCCTTGACGAACACGAGTCTTTTTAGCTCTACGGCGTTTGCTTAGAGCTTCATTTGCCGCGCGAAGAGTACAGATCTCTGTAGACAAAAGGGTCATCTTATGTGCTATTCGCTCTGTACCCTTTGCCAACGTAGCAACTGTTTGAAAAAGCGGAGTTAGCGAGCTTCCTTGGTAACGAGCTATACGAGTTTATATAAGAGTTGATTGTGAAAGTGCTTTAGTTTGATTTGAAGGGGTCTAGGACACCTAAGGGAGGGAGTTAGTACTAGACGGCTAAGAGAGAGTTAGAGTCTATAACCTTACGTTAAGCTTTAAAAGAACTACTTACAGGTTAAAAGGTACTAGGCCAGCTCTACGGAATCTAGCCTAACAGTTTAGAACTGTTATTGTTTCCTTATATACTACTATAAAGGCTAGAAAGAACTCGACCTTTATAATATAGTTAATATAGGCCTTAATAAACGTCTTAATCTATTAACTATATACCTGTTTTAAAACACTATAGTATCTAACATTAAGTAGTTAGGTTGGATAGAATAAATAAGGAGGTAGTCTAAGAGTAATAATGTTATATATCTTATAGTACTCTTAGAACTTAGCTAATTTATAACTCTTATATCTATCTAAAACTAGTATTTGATATAGACTCTTTATATAAGCTATAGTATGTTTATTAAAGTGCTTTAACTATTCTAGACCTGTTTTATTATTTTTCTAACTATTATTTGTTAGTTTAATAACCTAGTTAGATAGAAGGCCGCCGTCGGTATACTAGTTGGAGAGATAGTTCTTACTCTGAACTACTAAGAATAGAGGAATACTTAAGCCCTCTCTATTAATATAGGCAATTGCTATAGCCTATTCTCGATTACCTGGCTGAATTGCCTTGCCTCTGCCACGCTAGTCTGCTCAAGTAGCAACTATTCTAGAACAAATAACATCTATTATAAACCCGGTTTCGTCGAAATTCTAAAAATCGTAGTCTTAAATACTATATTTTGCTCTTATATTCTCTACTAGTCGAAACTAGGCGCTAATAAGCTCAGGATCTTCGCATAAGGCTCTTTAGAAGTCGTAAACACGATTAAAACACGTCTTTAAGACTAGTTGTTGTTATATAAATTAATGTGCCTAGAGCTTGCCGACGCGTCTTCCCCCCCGCGATTCGAGGATGAAATTAGCTATATCTTCTATACTAGTAAGCTAGGGCGTAAATCCTCTAGAATCTATATCGAGTATATACTAAATAATTACTTCCTTCTCTAACTTAGTTAACTTATAACAATTAGCTTTAGAATTAGAGCGGTAGGTTTAGCTAGCTATTCTATTAGAAAGAGTTATATATAGTACTTTATAGAACTTTACTATAGAGCGTTTACTTAGTTTTTTAGACGTTCGAATAGCCTCGATAGCTAGAGTAATTCGCGCTTCTTAGGTTTGAATTTCTATAGTAAATAGTTAAAGAAAACGTGTATTAAAGTTTTAGAAAGTAATACTCAGGAAAAGTGATCGACTTAGTAATAAAATACGTTAAACGAAATATATACTACTATAATAAATAATATAGTTAGAAGCTAATATTAAAAGAGAGAGATAAAGTCTATCTAGTACAAAAAAATATCGATATAAAGAGACTAAGTAATAAACTAGACTATAAAAAACTTAGACTATATAAAATTAAGTAAGTAAAAGAACTCTTAAATTATAAACTAGTACTTCTAAATATAATAAATATATTTCTAGTATTCTATATATTCTTACTAAAACTAGTACTACTAGAAGTACTACTAGCTCTATTTATAGAAATTTAACTAGTCAACCTAGACGCTAAGTATAAAGTTAGGAAAGGTTCTAAACTATAAACTTATTAGAGATAGAATTAAATATTTAATTAAATAGTTAGATTATTTATACTTAGAGAATATATAGAAACTAAAAGAGAATATTAGCTAGTTTTTAGTAGAACTTTAGAAGTTCTATCTTTAAAACCTAGAGTTACCTATATCTTATAGTTAGAAGGAAAGATAGAAAAGAAGGCTAGGTTAAGGCCTAGGTTAAGGGTAGAGTTAGAGGTAGTAGAGGTAGAGAGAGTAGCTAGGTAGGTAACCTTTTCTTCTCTCTATTCCTTCTCTTTTCCTTCTTTCTTTTCCTTTCTTTCTAGATCTTTAGTAGTATCTAACTCATTAAGAAAGTTAAGACTAGCTACTATTATTCTTTACTTACACTTATAGAGCGTATACTTCTACTTCTTTAGTTAAGGAATATAGACTATATATAGCCTTAGCTATAATTGTATTACTATTCTTCTTCTTATTATCTAGTTATTTAATCTATAAATTAATACTATACTACTTACTAGTAACAGATATATAGTTAATAACTTAAATATTATAGGATTTATTTATAAAAGAATACTAACTATAATAGAATAGTTTTAGGTTCTAGAGACTAAAATATTTCTCTTCTTTTCTAGTAAATATTATATTAAGAATATAGAGCTATCTTCTTTCTAGATAAATTAATTACTTAGCCTAAAGCTTTATAATTAGTATATTATAAGAAGTAAAGAGTAGTTATATTACAAGAGAAAGTAGGCTATTAGCCTTCTAATAATATTTCTTACATTATACTTAAGTGTAGAGATACGCTAAGCTAAGAAGAGAATAGTATTATAAATTATATACTTAGTTATATGATAAGTAAAAACTAGGTAGCGTTCTAACAGGTTAAGTACTATTAGAACTCTTATAGTAAATAGAGATACTTAGACTAGCTAAGTAATCTAGAGATTTTTCCTTAATTATTTATTATATAACTTACTAGATAGAGCGACTTGCCTACTAGTCTAGTATGCTAGTACTAGAGAATAAAGGTTCTATATATAAGACTAGTATATCTACTATTAGATAGAAGCTTTATATTTAACTTAGTTTACTTAGTTATTAATACCTTTTAGCTTTAACTACTTTATATAAGTAATAAGATTACCTCTAAGTAAATAACCTATAATATAAACCTCTTTATATAGTAACTAACTTGTCGAAATAATACCTTTAGTTAGATAGATTAAGTTTCGTTATAACTAACGTATTTCACAAGCGAGCTAGCCACCCAAGCGAGTTGGCCACTTCAAAACTCAAACAAAAAACGTCCGTTCATAACTGTGCACTTTACGCATTTATTAATAAAAACTTCTAAATTAAAATCTTATTAAAGAAACAAAAGTTTAATAGTATAAAAATATCAATTTTAAGTCGTTACTATTTTCAATTAACAGTTCGCTTAATAAGACCCCTGTATTCATGAACTATTTTTTCTTTTTTAAACAACACTTTAATATAAGATAATTAATACTTAGAAACTAAGAATAAAAAGTAATTCTATAATAATAAATTTAAAAATTCAATTTTAGATGCTTTTATTAATAAATGCGTAAAGTGCACGGTTATGCACAGACGTTTTTTGTATGAGTTTTGAAGTGGCCAGCTCGCTTGGGTGGCTAGCTCGCTTGTGAAATACGTTAGTTCTCTTCTTCTTCTTTATTATTATAGAATTATAACTTTTCGCTCTTTTAAACTAGTTTATATAACCTACTATATAAAGTTTAACTCTCTTCTTTCTCTATTATTCTATAATATTCTTATCTTTTATCTTTATATCTTACTCTTAAAAAATATAACTAACTAATATTAAAGAAGAGTTAATATATATCTTATCTATAAATATAATCTACTACTAGTAGTTCTTAATTCTCTTACTAATCTACCTCTATCTATATACTTCTCTCTTCTTTCTATTTACTTTAGAAATCTTCTTCTTTATATATACTATTTTATAGTACTATTGTTATCAATCACGTGCTTAGTTATATAACAGGGGAAGGCTAGGCGGCATCCTAATAGGTTAAGTACTATTAGAACTCTTATAGTAAATAGAAACGCTTAGACTAGCTAAGCGATCCAATAGATTTTCCTTCATTATTTATTACATAACTCGCCAGATAGAGCGACTTGTCTACTAGTCTAGTAAGCTAGTACTAGAGAAACGAAGGTACTATATAAGACTACGTCTATCTATACGTGTAACAACTATAGAAGGAGTGATTATACCTACTATAAAGCCGGTTTCGTCGAAATTCTAAAAATCGTAGTTAAGAATACTATATTTTACTCTTATATTTTCTACTAGTCTAAACCACGTGCTAATAAGCTTAGGATCTTTATATAAGGCTCTTTAAAAGTTATAAACGCGATTAAAACGTGTCTTTAACTCTAGTTATCGTTGAATGAATTAACATGCCTAGTTCTTCTCAACGTGTACTACCTCTTAAGATTTAAGTAGGAGATTACCTATATCTTTAATACTAGCTACACAGGGTATAAACCCTCTTAAATCTAGATTAAGTATATATCTAATAAGTGTCTCCATCTCTACATTGTCTAGCTGATAATAATTAGCTTTACGTTTAGAGTAATAAGTTTAGCTAGCTATTCTATTAGAAAGGGTCTTATATAGTACTTTATAGATCTTTACTATAGAGCGTTAGCTTAGTTTTTTCGATAATTGAATAGCCTTGATAGCTAAAATTATTTATGCTTCTTAGGTTTGAATTTCTATAATTCATAGTTAAAAAAATATATATTAAAGTTTATAGGTAGTAGAGTAGAGAAAAATAGACTACTCGGTGATATAGGCTACTCGGTGATATAGGCTACTCGGTAGTAAACTATATTATAGATATACTATTAGAGTATAATACTTATATAAAGAATAAGGCTTCTTACTATATACCTTACAGATAGATAAGTACTACTCTAATTCTATGAATACCTTAGACATTCATATTTTAGGATTTTATTATTAAACTTCTAAAATCTAAGGACCTAATAATAGAAGTTAAATATAATTCGATTCTAGTTATTATAGAAAGACTTACTGAATATATAATACTAGTACTATACATAGAGTTAAGTACTATAGAGGAATTAGTATTTATATTTCTAAAAGAAGTAGTTATAAGATATAGACTACTAGTAGAGATACTCTTAGATAGAGATAAGCTCTTTACCTTAAAGTTCTAGACTACCCTTATATAATAATTAGATATAAAAAGAAAGCTTTTAATAGCTTTCTATCTCTAGATAAATAGAGGAAATAAATATATAAATTAAGTAGTTAAAATATAAATTAATAGTTTAGTAATAGAAAAAATATTTATATTACTATTCTATACTAACTTTAGATATAAATTAATAGTATATTAAGACCTACTAGTCTTAATAGTTAATAACAAGCTAGCTAGAGTACTAATCTCGAATATTAAAGAACTATATAAGAAACTTATAGAAGACCTATAGTTTATAGCTAAATAGAATATATACTACTATAATAAAAGACGTAGTTAGAAGTAAATATTTAAAGAGAGAGATAAAGTCTACCTAGTATAAAAAGAATATTAATATAAAGAGACTAAGTAATAAACTAGACTATATAAAACTTAGACTATTTAAAATTAAATATATTAAAGAACCTTTAAATTATAAACTAGTACTACTAAAAATAATAAATATCTTTCTAGTATTCTATATATCTCTACTTAATCTAGTACTACTAGAAGTACTACTAGCTTTATTTATAGAGATTTAATTAGTTAAACTAAACGCTAAGTATAAGGTTAAGAGGATTATTAACTATAAACTTATTAGAAGTAAAATTAAGTATTTAATTAAATAGTTAGATTATCTATAATTAGAAAACACTTAGAAGTCTAGGTCGGCTCTAAATTACCTCTAGATCCTTATAGACTTCTATTACTAAAACCTAAGACTACCTACTACCTAGGCCTAGAGTTAGAGAAACTAGGATTAGCTAAGATATTATCTAGATAAGAAACTACCTTAAAAGTATAGAACTAGATAGTAGGAGAAAGAATAGAAGGATTAGATAAAGAAGGTATAGAAAGTGTAGGAATAGGCTTCTTTATATATATAGAACTAAAGAAGAAATAATAAATTAGTTTATATACTCTAGCTAGAGTAGAAGAAGGAACCAAGTAATACCTAGAAGTATTATAAGGTTTCTTAGAACGAATATACTTAGAATTTTAAGTAGACTTAGTTATTAGAAGGAAACACTAGTAAGAATAGTAAAGATAGTAGAAATAGAAATTCGCTAGCTATTAAGCTTTTTTAATATAGAGGGCTAGAGTCAGGCGTTGTTTTCGTTTAGTATAAGAGATGTCAAGGGTTGCACCCGTGGAGTGAGTCTTGGAGTACTCCAGCGACGTAAGCACGTGACCTCGCTTAGTAACGCAACGCATTAACTTAACAGAACCTTCGAGGGTATACTTAGCAGAACCCTCTAGAATGTACAGACTAAGTATAAAAGGTAGCAAGGACTCTACTCTGGAAAGGACAATCGAATCTTCTTGTACATAGACACCTCTGTAGTTCAATTCATAGCATTTGTTACAAGTCCTGACAGGAAAGAGACTAACATAGTTAAAGAAGAAAGAAATAAGGATCGACGTTAACGTTTCTTTAAAGGTAGGCTTAGCGTAGAGACACGCTAGTCCAAGAAGAGAATAGTATTACGAATCACGTAGTAGTATATAATAAGTAAAGACTAGATAGCGTTCTAATAGATTAAAGTACTATTTTATATCTAACCCTTAGAAGTATTATTAAGTAATAGTCTAGATAATATAGGATTTTATTATAATAGAAGATTATATAATAGTCTCTATATAATAGAGTCCTTGATATTTAGAACTCCCTGTAGGCGAGAGACTCTAACTAAGAACAAAGGTTCTATATATAAGACTAGTATATCTACTATTAGATAGAAGCTTTATACTTAACTTAGTTTACTTAGTTATTAATACCTTTTAGCTTTAACTACTTTATATAAGTAACGAGTTTACCTCTGAGTAAACACTCTATAATATAAACCTCTTTATATAGTAACTAACCTGTCGAAACGATATCTTTATTAGATAGATTAAGTTTCGTTACACTTATCTCTACTATATATCTAGAGATAGTATTCTTATTATATAACCTTCTCTTAACATTCTAGAGCATAATATTTATAAAGTAAAGAAGAAATCTAAAGGTAAAAATAAAGCTCTATCTATCTCTACTATCTATCTAGAGATAGTATCTCTATTACTACTCTCTCTTAATATCCTAGTATCTAGTATATCGAAAGTAAAGAAGAAGACTAAAGATAAAAATAAAGTTACTATCTTATAACTATATAAACTACCTAGAGAGTTTGCTTCTAATAGTCTATATACTAGTAACTCTAATAAGTTACTAAATACTACTACTAATAGTATTAAATATACTAAATAGATTAGTCTAGTAATTAAATAAGAGCTAGAGGAATTTATAGTTAGTATATAAATCTTATATATATAGATTCTACTCTAGAAGAATTATATATATACTAAAATTATATTAAATATTAAATTTAGTTAGAGTAAGAGTAAGTATACTATCTCTTTAGTTAAGTATAGGAAATAATTATAGTAGGCGAGTATAATAGAGCTATAACGTTTATAACTCTAATCTCTAAGACTAGTAAGTCTACTAGAAACTAATATATAGCCTTTACTATAGTCTATAGAGTTAATACTAATAAAAACACTAGTAGACTATTTTTTAATAGTAGTAGATATAAAATAAAATAGAGTAGTAGTAGTAGTATTTAATCTTAAAGTATATAAATATACTAATAGAGAAGTATATTAGATATATCTTAAAAGCTAAATTTATAAAGCTTAATAAAAAGATAGTTATATCTTATTAATATCTAAAGGCTTATAAGAAGACTAAAGTCTTTTTATTACTAGATTTATTTATATCTAAAGTCTATAATAGTTATTTTAATTAGTTTATTAATAAGAACCTTCTACCTAGTATTAAAGTCTCTATACTAGGTAATAGACCTAATACTAAGTAAGAAGTATTAGAATTATTAGAGAAAAGAGAACTATAAGAATAGTTGAATAGTTAGAGATGCTATCTCTAACTCTATAAAACTACTCTTATAGTAGCTATACTTATAAGAAGTCTAAGGTAAATAATAGTAAGTTAATACCTTATACCTTTATTATAAGTAATCTATTATTAATTACTCTAGATAGTCTATTAATATCTAGATAATAATAATATCAATTTTAAGAAGATACTACCTATAGCTTAAGTTTAAGTAGTATAGAATTAAATAATAGTATATCTACTTTAATATTATTAAAAGAGTAACTATATAAGAGTCTCTTTCTTAAAGGTTTAAGTATAGAATATAAGGATTATAATATAGAAGAATTCTATTCTAAACTTAAATTACTTAATAATATAAGGATTTCGCTTATAGAAAAGTATATACTAATAAAGAATAAAGAGAACCTATTTAAATATAGATAACGTGGTTTACTACCGAGTAGATCATATTACCGAGTAGATCACTTTTCCCTACTACACTACCTTAAAACTTTAACACACGTTTTCTTAACCATTTACCATAGAAATTCAAACCTAAGAAGCGAGAATTATTCTAGTAATCGAGGCTATTCAGACATCTAAAAAGCTTAGTAAACACTCTATAGTAAAGATCTACAAAGTACTATATATTAAGCCTCTATTACACCCTAGAATAGTTAAGCTAGATTCCGCGGAGCTAGTTTAGTACCTTTTAATCTAGATACAGTTCTTTTAAAGCTTGATATAAGGCTATAGACTCTAACCCCTCTTGTAGACCCCTCTATAGATAACAACCTCTAGGTCTCGTAGACCCCCCGAAACCTAACTAATGCTCTTTCGCAGACAACTTTAGTTAAAAACTGTATTACACGTCATCAAGGAAGCTCGCTAACACCTATTTTCTAGACAGTTGCTATACTAGCTAAGGGTATAGAGCTATTAGCTTATAAGATAACTTTATTATCTGCTAAAGTCTGTACCCTTCGTAAGACAAATGAAGCACTTAGTAAACGCTAGAGGGTAAAAAAGACTTAGGTCTGTTAAGGGGGTGCACTTACTATAGAGGATGCGTAGGACTTACTAGCTCAGAAGGATGTAGAGGAGTAGGTTCAACGCGATAAGCGCTCTAAGGGGGGTTTTTAAAAGGAGGGGCAGCTGTCTAGAAGACAATGTAGCACTTACAGGAAGTCTGGTCATAATACGCGCACTTGTCAAGTAGCTATAAATACTTCTAGTTCATCAGATTCTGATTCAGATTAATTAATACTATACGTTATAGTTGTTAATTCTATCTTAAAGGTAGTAGGGTAGGGAAAAGTAATCTACTCGGTGATATAATCTACTCGGTGGTAAACTACATTATATAATTTAAGAAGTAGTATATTTAGTTCTTTTACTAGTCTCTTTAGAGTAGCTAGTAAGCTCTCTAAAGCCTATAGATCTTAATAATAAAGATATATAAAGTATATAGTAGTAAGACTTAGAGGTCTAGTATATTACTCTTATAGATACTCTTAAATAGAGAGATCTAGATTTTCTAACTATTACTACCTAAAAAGCTAAGAGAATATATATTATAAAGCGTATTCTAGATTACTAAGCTCTATAGCTAATAGACTATATTAGTATATATAAATAATAAAGTTTTAACCTAGAGTAGCCTTCGTTTTCTAATATATCTTTAACTATAATATTTAAGATTAACTAAGTAATAGTTATATATATTAGATAAGATCTCTATAGTAGTAAAATAAATAAGAGTATTATAATACTTATAATCTAGCTAATACTACTAACTAGCTTAGAGCTTATAGATATTTATTATAAATATTAGAAGTTATTATATAACTCTAAAGAATTTTTTCTACTTAAAGATATAATTAAGGTAAATAAGTTAAATATAGAGGCTATTAATAATATATTAAAAGATTAGAAATAAAAATTTAATAATATAGATACTAATATTACTTATTAAGATAGTTCTTACTTTATCTACTAAGTTATTATAAAGATTAAGATAGCTATATAGAAAGCTATTTAATTTATATATTCTATTAGAGAAGAGCTTAAAATTAAAGCCTTTAGAAGAGATAACTTAGAAGTATTTTTAACTATCTAGTAATCTTACTAATCCTTAATATAGACTTTCTTTATAGACAATTTTTAGATATATAGAAATATATATTAAGCTCTTAAAGCTGTTTACTTTACTTTAGCTAACCTTGATTATTCTAAGTACTATAAAATTATAAATAATGTTACTCTTACTCTTAGACCTTATAGTATAAAAAGATCTAACGATATTTATAATATAGAACTACATTACTACCGTACCGCGAGATGCTTAACCTAGAGTTAACCGAGAGTTAGATCTAGATTAACTATAAGGTTAAGATAGATTTGAAATTAGGTTTAATATCGGTTATTCTAGGTTATGTTATAACTTTCGACCCTATATCGATCAAGGTCATAGGTTAATCTCGCTAAGGATAGGTCTAGTATAGGTCTAATATAGATCTATATAGGTCTAACCTATATTAACTAAGTATTAGTTTCTACTTAAATAAAGTTATAACAGACTACTACAAATAAAAAATCACGTGATTAGGTGTAGATTATATATGTCTATACTACTACTCTTATATAACAAGCCCGAATGCCGAGTCCTACTACTAATTATTCCACTCGCCGCTTTCTTGTAAATGACGTCATCCCAATGTATATACCTGTGTGTATGCCTGTTCGCCTGTTCGCTCGTTCGCTTGTTCGATCGGAGTCTAAAAAGCGAAGTTAGTAAGGAAGGGGGGTGACAAATCAAAGGCTCCTGATTGGCTGTACGCAGATTTGTATGCTGATGTGTATGCCGATGGAATTGATGGAATTGATGGAATTGATAGAATTAAATAGAATTGAGAGGCGTCTCGGTAGCAAAAGTGGTAGTGGGGTGGCTTGTGCATACGCTAACCGAAACACGAAAGGTACGCATTAACACGTGACAGTAGAGACTAACCGTGTCTAATCACGTGATACACTAAATTTAGACACTAGTAGCACTAAATATAAGGACCCTAATTTAAAAATTAAGCAAGGTTATTATATAAAACCTCTCTTAAATCCTAAAAAAAATTCCTTTCCTTAGAATTTTTTTTTTCTTACTAAGTACTCTTATATATATTAAACCTTAATCTAGATAGAGTAGAAGTTAGTAAAGTTTATAAGACTATCTAGTAATAAGCCTATAAGCTAGCTATATTAATCTCTAATCTCGATTAATATATACTGTCTTTAAAGTTAAACCTACTCTAGAAACTACTTAACCTCTTTATTAACCTCGAGTTAACTAAGTCTAACCTAGAGTTAAGTATCTTATAGAGAGTATATAAGTACTAGTATATAAAATAAGAAGAGAGTAAACATAGCTAGATATAGTACTTCTAATAGAAATTAATAAACTTCTAAGTTAGATATAAACTATAGATATTAAAGATAAGAGGCTAATATCTTCTATAAATAAGTTAAATTACTTAATAAACTTAGGTCTAAGCTAATTATTTATAAAAGTTATTACTAAGTATATCTAGTATATATCTAGATCTATAGTATTATTAAAGTACTTTTATTAATAGCTAATCCTTTCTTCTAGTCTAATTTATTACTATTATTATAATAGTAGTAAGCTCTCTATTTTCTAGATCTAAGATATATATAGTATAATAATTCTTTTTATATACTACTTCTATTAGACTTATTATTATCTTTAGATACTTTAAGCTTTTTATTATAGATATAAGAAGGTTATCCTTAAAGTCTCTAATAAAGACGTCTTTAATAGTACTAGAATTTTAGTAAATAAACTTAATTACTTTCTATATATAATTCTTAACTTTTTAAGAGACTAGCGATATTATAAGTAGTAGAGAATTAATTATTAGTATAAGAGATAGTTTTTATTAAAAAAGTAATTATATTAGTAGGTTTATTATATTATATACTCTTATCGAATAAGCTCTACTTATTAGATAAAGATAGTCTAAGCGATTACCTATTATAATATAGAACTAAACTTTACTAATTACTATAATAGGTTAAAGATACTAGCTTCTATATAGAGAGGCGAGAGAAATTGTTAGAACACTCTCTTATACTAACACTTTCCTTACTAACACTTCTTTGGGATTCGACCTTGATCCTACTTTTTTCGATGCTTATCTAGCTAACTACGTAATATAGGTAGAGTTAGGTGTTAAGAGTAGAACTTCTTAAGTTCTACCGAATACTAGCTAATATTCCCTTTTAGTTCCTAAGTGTTCTCTAAATATAGGTAATCTAACTATTTAATTAAATACTTAATCTTACCTCTAATAAGTTTATAGTTAAGAATCCTCTTAACCTTATACTTAGTATTTAGGTTAACTAGTTAGATCTCTATAAGTAGAGCTAGTAGTACTCCTAGTAGTACTAGTTTAAGTAGAGATATAGAATACTAAGAAGATATTTATTATTTTTAGTAGAGCTAGTTTATAATTTAAAGGTCCTTTAACACGTTTAATTTTAAATAGTCTAATATATATATAGTCTAGTTTCCTACTTAGTCTCTTTATATTAATGTTTTTTTACTATAAGTAGACTTTATCTCTCTCTTTTAGTATTAGCTTCTAACTACGTCGTTTATTATAGTAGTATATATTACGCTCTACTATAAACTATAGGTCTTCTATAAGTTTCTTATATAGACCTTTAATTTTTAAGGCTAATAATACTTAAGCTAATTAATTATTAACTATTATTTTTATTAGTCTATTATATACTAATAATTTATATCTAAAGTTAGCGTAGAATAGTAATATAAGTATTATTTCTATAGTTAAGCTATTATATATAAACTAAGCTGAAGGTAACAGTTCTATCTAGTTGTTTTACTAGTAGTTTATATAATAACGAAGGTATATTTCAACTACTTAATTTATATATTCGTTCTCTCTATTAGTCTAGAGGTAGAAGGCTGTCGAAAGCTTTCTTTTTACATCTAATCGCTTTATAAGAGCTATCTAGAACCTCGAGGTAAAGAGCTTATCTCTATCTAAGAGTATTTCCTTTAATATTCCGTGCCTTAAGATTATATCTCTTAGATACGCGAATACTAGATGTTCTACTATACTTAACTCTATATAGTATTAGTATTATATATTTAGTAAGTCTTTCTATAATAACTAGAATTAAATTATATTTAACTTCTATTATTAGGTTCTTAGATTTCGATAGTTTAATAATAAAATCCTATAAGACTAATTTCTAAGGTATCTATAGTATAGAAGTAGTATCTATCTATCTATATAGTAACTAGCGTAAAGCCTTATTCTAAGTATAGGTATTATACTCCTTTATTACCTTCTTAATAATCGCTAGTAGATGATCTATAAAGTAATATTATTTTATTCGCTAAGTAGTTCTTTATATTCCTTAATATCT
Organism: Hymenoscyphus scutula; assembly: GCA_001399465.1. Taxonomy (NCBI): domain Eukaryota; kingdom Fungi; phylum Ascomycota; class Leotiomycetes; order Helotiales; family Helotiaceae; genus Hymenoscyphus; species Hymenoscyphus scutula. Next base: position 14,784 of record LKTO01000415.1, on the reverse strand, counting down.
ATAAGTAGATACTAAATAGTACTTACTAATAAACTACCTTATATATTCTTTTAGAATCTATAGTTTTCTATTATAGTATTAGTTCTATCCTTCGTATATACTCTAGATTATATCTAGCTATAGATCTACTATCTATATAGCTATAATCTAATAAACTATTAGAGCTAGGTCTCTATTTAAAAGTTCTTTTAATATTACTAGTTTCGTATATTCTCTAGCTTCTTTATAGTCTAGTTTATAACTAAGAGCGTCTACTCTTAGGTTTATTATTTCTATAATATATTAGATTATAATATTATAATACGATAGAGTCTCTAACTACCTAGTAAGACGCTTACTCGTGAGTTCTTTAGTAGTAGTAAAGGTCTAAAGATTAGCGTGATTAGTAAGAACGATCATCTAATACTTCGTTCCTTAGAGGTAGATTTTCTAATACTCTAAAGTAAAGACTATAGTAAGTAGTTCCTTCTCGAATATAGTATAGTTCTATTATACTATGTCTAATATTCTTAAGTAGTAGACTATAGGTATTAATTTTCTGTTTTCGTCTAGTTAAAAGTATATAGCGTCTATTACTATACCTAATAAGTCTGTTTCTATAGTACTTAGTTTCTCTAGATCGTAGCTATATAGAATTAGTTCCTTACTAAAGCGTTTCTTTATTATCTAAAAGGCTATTTCTACGATCTCGTTCTATATAAAAGGTATATCTTTATATATAAGGTTTATTAATAGTTTAAATATTCTAGTATCCTCTTAGCTACTACTAGAAACGTAGTAGCCTAAGCTTAAGTGCTAAGAATACTAAGTAGACTAATAGAACCCGCTTGTTTTATAACTTTAGAAGGGAAAATCAGTTATATTCTATAAAAACTATAGAAACAGAGCTTTATTCTATATAACTAAACCTGGCATTTATTATAACTAAAGCTAGTATTATACTATACGCTTAGCCTTTAATTATTATTAGTAATTAAGCTTAATATAACTCTTTTTATAGACCGATCTTATTAATATAAACTACTACAATTAGTATAGTTATAGCGTGTAGACATCTTAATAAGTAAGTACTAGTTAATATCTTCTAGAGCGCTGTCTAGATCTATATATAAAACTCTCCTTTTATAAGATAGCGTTATAGGCTTTCTAAGCTTAAGTAAACCTGCGACGATTTAAAGACGCTAATTCTTTTAGTTATAGAAAGAGATATTAGGAGTCTTTAAGCGAGATATATAGAAAGCTATCTTATAGAAATTAATTAGAATAATAAGAAGTAGCTAGTATTAAATTACCTGTGATCTTCTACGTTATATTAGCTATAGGCTACTTTCTAAAGCTGTTAATTAATTAAATTAATTAACGTACTCTATTATATTATTATACTTATTAAATAACTAAGGAATAAATAGATCTTTCTCTACGTCTTCTCTAAAAGGAACTCTCGCTGTTTTAGCCTTTAAAGAAGTAGTCTTAGAGCGCTTATATAGACGTAATATATTAAGTATACTATTATATACTATTAACATTCCTAGAATAAAAGTATTATCTTTCTATCTAATATAATTAATAAGAGTTAACTCTATTAGAAGGTAGACCTTTATTCTCTAGAGTATTATATCCTTCTTATTAGATTTCTTTATTTTAATAAGTGTTAAGAGTACTCTAGACTTTATATAACAGGTACTAGTTACACTATATCTATATATATATAAGAGCTTGAAAAACCGTGTTAAGGAGAACAAGTTGTCTATAAATATATAGTATAATCCTACTAGTATCTCTAGAAGTAATTTATAAAGCTTTAGTACTACTACCTATATTTTATTACCTCCTTTTCTCTCCTTTTTAGTCCTCTTAAGCTCTCTTAGCGTACGAGTATTTATAGGTCTATTCTTCTCTCTAGGTATATACTAATTCTAGAAGTATAAAAAGCCGATCTCTATAATCGCCTAGATCTTAAATCTAGTTAGAGTAGGCTTATTTACTCTACTCTTAAATCGGTCTATTACTTCGTCTACTACTAGCCGAGAACCTAGTATCTAAATCCGACGATTCGTTATAAGAATATACACGTTTAATAGCTTAACCTTTTATCTCTAAAAAGTTAGTACGTTTCCTTATAAAATTTAGAGAGAAACTAACCTTCTTATATAGATCTAATACTCTATTAGAGTATATACGAAACTATATATATAACTCTAGAAACCTATTCTTTAGTATATAGTTTTTAATAGAAAGGTTTAGTATAAGACTCTCTTCTTTCTTCTAGTAATCTATAAGCTTGTAAGTATATATAGTTATATAAACTTTAATTATAAGGTAGGTGTAAATCTCTTCTTTTATTATTTCTACCTAGAAGTTTATATAGATATAGAGCTTCTCTAGATTATAAGGTTCTCTAAAACGAGAATTAATATTAGAAACTATTATATCTATTATCTAGAGAGGAAAGTATAAGAGGAATAGAGTTAGAGGGTTATTAACATCTATACTCTCTAGTAGGCTGATTTAGTACTATCGTAAGAGAACTCTTAGAGGCTCGAAGTACGTTCTAGACTTTTTAAGAGGCGTAATATTTAGACGACGAGTCTCTAGATCTATAGTATCTAGCTATATATTCTCAGGTATCGTAGAGATAGAATAATAGATAATTAGAGCTATTTAGAGGTAGTATTATTATTTTTTATAGTTTAGTATTCTACTCTCTATACACTAGATATACAGACTACATTTAGTACGTTTCTAGTAGTAGCTAAGAGGATAGTCTATAATAAACTAATAGTAGAAGTTAGTAAATCTCTAGAAACATTAAATGTCTTTAATGTTTTTTAGTAATTCCTAGTTAATAACGTCTTAAATTTTATCTAGGTTAATTTCTATTCTTTCTAGAGATATTATCTAGCCTAGAAACTTAGTATAAGTTACTCTAAACTTATATTTTATTAATTTAAGTTAAGAGTTTACTATAGTAAGTCTTTTTATAACTTCTTATATATAACTCTTATATTTCTCTATCTTATCTAAATAGATTACAATGTTATCTAGATAATAGATAACTATTACTTCTAGAAGACCTTCTAGAATATTATTATTTTACCTCTAGTAGATTACTAGTATAGTAGCTAATCTAAATAGTATTACTATATACTTATAGAGTTACTATGTACAGAGGGAAATAATTGTTTATCCGCTACTAATACCGCTTTTATAAGAACTACTTTTCTATATATTTACTACTACACTTAAATAGAGCTATTCAGAACTTTATATACATTCTATAAGCTGTAATTACAGCCGCACACCTTATATGTATTCCACTCTCCTTATTATAGAGAATATCACGAATTTCCGCATCTATAATTAACTCCCAGGCCTCTAAAACAGCTGCTCTAAGCCTCCGAGAGTTCTAGTAGACCTCCGGATCCAGCGCTTATAAGATATCCTTTATTCTATTCTAAAGCGCCTCTATTAGTGATAGATCTAGTGAAAATAGAGGCCAGGAAATCGGAACAACCCCTCTTTCCATTATATATTAAAGACTAGATGCTACTATATGACCTAGGCCCTCATCCTGTTGAAAAAAGAGCTCTAGGTAAGGGTTTAACAAGTTATAGATATAATTCTAAACTATAGAGAAAGTATGCTTATAATAGGACTCCTTTATAATTATCTTCTACGCTTTTTCCTAAAATAATCCTGCCCCTTTTCTATATTTCCTACTTATACACCTCTAAAACATCTACCTAATCTTCCTCTACTAGTGGTGTATAACGTAGTTAGGAATAAATAGCTCTAATAGACCCTTCTTCCTCGTATACTACTACCTTCTATAATATCCAGGCTATACCCAGGTTTCGTCGCTCCAAAGGATCTCTCCCCACTACTCATCTGTCCAATCCTTATGTTCCTCTGCCCAGGCTAATCTCTTGATCCGATTTACCTCTGAAAGAGGAGGCTTCTTCCTTCTAACTGCACGGACATATCCCTCCTTCTGTAAAGCAGTCCAGATCGCATCTTAACTACACCATGTATTCCACTTCAAGCATTTAGGGATCTCTGCCCACGGAACATCGCGATTAGAGGAGCTTGCCGTACACTATGCAACGAGTTGCTTCCGGTGGGGTGTATCAAGAAGGACGTGTCGCCTAGAATAGTGCTTCTAAGGAGTAGGTCGTTGTGTTAAGGCATAGCAAACCTAACAGCGGGTAACATAATAATTCTAGAGAAGAATATCGTCAACTGTCCACCCAGCAGTGTAATATAAGGTCTGAATACGTAGCCTATCGTCCCGAGTTGTCTCGTAAGTAGAGGTCTTAGGTATAGGAACGTGCTAAGGCTCAATTATTAAATAATCTATGATTTAAGTTATTTCAAAAACATAAGAAGAGAAAGAGATAAAGTAGTAAAAGCAGCATCAGGTGTTTTTAAAAACAGCTGTTTTATTAGATGTTACAGCGCCGCGCTATTTCTAATTTAGACTCGCTTAATAATTATTACCCGCTATAGGTAGTATAAGAGTTATCTAAATATAGTTTTCTATTCGTTATCTACCTTAATTCTAATTAAGATATATATATTTCGTTAATTAAGTTTTATAAATATCTTAGTAGATCTAATTCTATCTAGTAGATATTATCCTTCTAGTAGTAGATAAGTGTTCTTAATCGTTACTTTATTTACTTCTCGATAGTTAATATAGACTTAACCTATTAGGTCGTTCTTTTTACTAACGACTAGTATATTTAATAGAATAGATAATTTAGACCTTCGAATATAACCTTTCTTTAAACTGTCGACGATATAGCTTTTAAAGCGTTATAGCTTATTCTAGCTATATAGCTATATTTTTTTTTCTTAAGGTTATAACTCTTAACTAATTTAATCTTATAATCCTATAAACGATGTTCTAGTAGAGCTTATAAGTTCTCTAGGTTCTTGAATAATTCTACGAATTCTCTATACTATATAGATATTTTATTATTAGCTTTACTAATCTATAGAGAACTCTTAGTAAGGTGTTCTAGCGTATTAGAAGAGGTAGTACTAACCTCGTTCTAGCTATATAGTTATAAGTATAAACCTTTATAGTTATACTAGCTAAAAGTTATTCTTTAATCTTTCTAGTTAATATCTAGATTATATTCTCTAATCTATAGTATACTAAGTATTATGTCTTAGCTTCTAATCTTAACGATATTAAATTATATATCTAAGTAGTATCCTTTAGTAGTAAGTTTTATTAGAATTGTTTACTAATTAATAACTTCGTTTTAGTATACTATATCTATTCTATCTACTATATCTAGCTAGTATAGTTCTATTTTCGTAATAGAGACATTTAGCTTCTTAAGTACTAATAGAGATAGAAAGTTATCTATTACTTCTAAGTTAATTAAAATCTAGAGTTTCTTTCCTCTAATTTTTATATTTACTATTAACTATCTATCTTCTAAGGTAGTATAGATTTTAGATCTAATAAAATAGACCTTAAAACTATAGTTTCTTTTATTATTTTCTATCTCTTAGAGATTATTTCTCTAAGGATATAGTATTACTTAGTTTAAAGTACTACTAGTTATAGCGTATACTATTTACTATTCTATATTTACGCTAGAATTAGATCTACTACTTATAAACTATTTCTTAGTTTTCTATATAGACGTAAGTCTTAGACGACATCGTTTCTATATAATTATATCTTCTAATATAGCTTCTAGAGTCTAATATTTATCTACTTATAGTTAGTCGAAAGGTTAATCTCTCTCTTTCTATTCTATAGTTACTATTTTAAATATATCTTTAATAGATTATATATTTAGCTTATCTTCTATAGTATCTAGATTACTTTTAAAATTTCTAAAAATAATACTTATTAAATTATTACTTTAAACTTAAAATTATTCTAGTACTTCTAGGTTCTATTCTCTAGTTATATAAGAGGTCTAAAAGTCTAATTTATTTCCTTTAAGGTCTATCTATCGGTTACTATATATAAAACATCTAATAAATGTCTATATTTCGTCTAGGTAAGGTTTATTATTCTAGTTATATTCTTTATTAGATAAGTCTAATAACTCTAATAAGTCTAAGAAAGACTCTACTATTTTAATATTTCTTTATAGAAGTAATATATATTTAGACTTAGACCGACTATTATAATATTACTTAAGGATAAGGTTATCCTTAGTTTTCATCTATATTCTATATCTATAAGCTTCTAGCTTTTCGTTAGATAGTCTGATTCTCTTAAGTAATACTACTTCCTTTCTAGCTATAGTGTTAACTTAATACTTTCTCGAGGAATTAGCCTTCTTATAATAGTTACTTACTCTATAGCTAGACAGACTATATAAAAAGTAGAGGTTCTACTTATATTATTAGTTTCGTTCTTTCTAGAAGAGCTCTAGTTTTCTAGAAAACCTTTTCTAGGTAGCGTTTACTTATTAATCGTTCTAGTAGTCTAGTCGATTCTACTTATTATATTTCTTATATTCTAGATAGAGGTTTATTTTCTTAAATTTCTATAGATAGTTATCTAAATAGATTACCTCTTTAATTATAGCTACGATGTCTTTATAATTAAGGTTTTATCGCGCTATTTCCTTATATAGTTTAATATTAAGTCCTCTATAGAATAGTTCTATAAGAGCGAGTAAATCCTACTCTATCTTATTTCTATAGTGTTAGAATTCATTTATATAATTAATTAGTAACTCGGTTTAGTATAAGTTAAGTAGCTTATATACTATAGTTTTAACTACGTCGATATCTCTAAACATTTAGCGTATAGCGATTTTAAACCTATTCTATAATTAGAATATTAACTAGGTGTTTACTATACTTCTAGCTAAGAACTTATATTTAAAGAAGTTCTCTAGATATAGTTATATCTATTTAAGAGCGGTCTCTTAAAGGTATAAGATAGTAAAGATAGACGACGCGGTTCTATTATTATTAAACTTATCTTTATTAAAGTTAAAATAGATTTCTATTTAAAGTAGAAATAATTCTAACTCTTATCGTTTACTATAGTAGATGTTAGATAATTTAACCTATATCGTTTTAAGAGCTTCGACTCTATATAGCTCTAGTATATCTAGTATACTCTTATTATCGTCTTTATCTAGTAAAGTAGCTTCCTAGAACGTAACAGGCGTTCTCTAGACTAGCGTGTTAACGGTGCTAGTACTTAGACTAGCGACGAGAGTAGCCTTTAGAGATATTACGATTCGAACTTCTAAGCTTTAGATACTTAAAGTATAACGATTCTTAAACTAACTAACTAAGGTAACTAAGTATTACTAGGTTAGTTACTTATAAAGAGGTTTAATCGTAGATAGAGTATTTACTTAAAGGTAAACTTATTACTTAACTATAAAGCTATTAAGATAGTAATAATAATATAATATTAAGTTAAGTATAAAGCTTCTATCTAATAGTAGACGTACTAGTCTTATATAGAACCTTCGTTCTCTATTAGAGTCTCTCGCTTAAGAGAAGTCTCTCTATTAGAGTCTCTCGCTTAAAGAGAGTCTCTCTATTAGAGTCTCTCGCTTAAAGGAAGTTCTAAACATTAAGGACTCTATAGCCTCTAAGAACTCTATTATATAATCTTTACTAATATAATAAGATTCTATACTACTAGTCTATTATCTAATAATACCTTTCTAAGAGTTATATATAAATAGTACTTTAATCTATTAAGATACTACCTAGTCTTTACTTATTATATATTAGTATATAATTCGTAATACTATTCTATATTAGAGATAGTCTAATATTTAGATAATTAGAGAATTATCTATATAATAGATTATTATAAATTATAAAGATTATACTTAAAAGTTCTCTAATATAAGATAGTTATAAGATAATAAAGAAATATAGAGATAGGTTTTCTATAGTTCTAGGTATTTAGAACTATTATAGAACTCTTCTAGAAAGCTAGAACTATTTTAGATATATTAGATCTAGAAAAAAGATATAGATAATATATAGACTCTTTTACTTACTTAGTATTACTTATAGAGCTTATATACTAAAGCTATTATAATATAGATTTTAAATTCTATTAATTTAGTAAAAGTTTACTTATATATATAGTAGAGAGATAGACGAGGCTTTTATATAGATAGCTATACCTATAGTATAGAGTACTAGAAGAGAGAATTCCTAGAATTCTAAAGAGCTATATAGTCTATATACTCTATCTTTAGAATAGTTCTAATTAGATAGTCTCTTATTTCTAGATAATTTTCTCTCTTTTAATAGTTATATTTAGTAGACTAGTATAAACTATTCCTTTTCATTTTAATAGTTAAATTATAATAGATAGTCTAATTTTTAGACTAGAGGGAGAGCATCGTAGTCAGGGTCTAAATTCACGAGACAGTTAAAGCATAAGACTATTTACAGTTGGTTCTAAGAGTGTCTAATTTACCCTCTCTTTTCCTTTAAGGGAATATCAAGGGCTACATTCCACACGGAAAATAATACCGAGTTATTCCAAAAACCTATCTGATCAAGATGACTTTCAACTACACCAAGTACCAGCATAAATGCAGCTCCATGACCACTGAGGAATTCAACAAAGAGTATGAGAACTACACCCGCCAGATTTCATTGGGTGCGACTGGGACTACGACATCGGTACTTGCAGCACCATTTACAGCTGGGATATCGCTCGCCGGCCTCGGTGTTTCTGTACCACAAATACACAATGCTCGAAAGAAGCAAGAGATAATCGAGGCAGCTCTTGAAAACCAAGGAACGACCCATCATACAAGAACAAGAGATGTTGTCGGAGCGATAGCGTTGACTGGGAGTATCGGCGGTTTGACTATGGGATTGCTTCCTTCCAGGGGAAATATACTTATATCAAACGGTGTAGAGATGGCTGTTGCTCAAACTCTTGATTCTTCAGCTACTGCCGTGATCAATACGCGCGAGAAAAAGAAGTTAGAATCAAAATCCAGAATCCACAGCCGCAGCGGCAACAGCAACTAAAATTCCTTGGGGGAAACAGTGGTCGTCCAGTGAAGCATATTTCACAAACATGGCCCCAACCATTGTCAACCTCGAAGGGTGGGCCTTAACCGACTCCCTTCATCGATGAGGACTCTGTGTTGATGGTTCCCTCAGAGTATCAAGAAGAAAAGCTCGATCCAATAACTGGCCAGATTGTGAGCACAACCCACGTGGTTGCAGTACCTTCCCAAGTCGACCAACAAGAACTAGGTCTAGATAATTATGCCGTTTACCAAGTGCAAACAGTTTTGGATGATCAGAATCAACCGACGCGTACCTTCTCAATATACTACTATCCACCTCCTGCGCCAGGTTCTCTTCAGATGTAAGTTTTTCTAAAGTGAAATAGCAAATAACGTACTTCACTAGCCTCTTGCCGTCCCTAGCCTATGGCCGTGCCCCTACCAAACGCGTCGCGTTATTCTACTATCATCACACATATCTTCAATAGTGCCACCACAACAACAAGAAGACCTTCATGAAGAAGGTAGGCTTGATCTTGCTCTTCAAGCATACAATCAAGGCTAATTTAAAACACTAACTACCGCTACATCAGCTTATAATGTTAAATTAAAGAAGCTTAAACGCTGTCGCGATAGAATTCAACCTAGGCGTAGTTCTCGTATAACAAACCGCCTCCTCACCTATACCGAAGAAGAGACTCTTGTATAATAGATTCTATCAATAGACAGGCGCGGTATGCCACCGAGGCCTCAAGCTATAGGCTAAATAGCACTCCTTTTACTCCGTTAGCGCTGTAAAGTAACTACTATAGGTAAGAACTAGACATCTCGGTTTATTAATAGCGACAAGAGAATTAAATCGAAGTATAATCGCAAGTACGATTACTAGTAAGCTAAATATAAAGACTCGACCTTAATTTAGGCCTAGTTTTAATATATATAAGTAACAATTATAGAGTATAGGATTCTTAACAAAGATATATATAATTTTAATAAGATAGACTTTTAAATAGAAGTAATCGAAATAGTAAAGGTAGTTATAAGCTCTAAGAGGTAAGGTAGGCCTAGAACTATATAGCTAGATAATTAGAAGTAGGTTATAGTTATTAAGATAATTAGCGTAAGTAGTATTATAATACTACTACTAGTTATTTTTAAAGCTATAGTATACTAAGTAGTCTAGTACTAGGATAGCCTTATACTATAAGACTAGTTAATTACTATAAGTAAAAATAGCTAGACTAGTAATAAGATTAGACTATACTAGCTTAAGTATATCTTTAATAAGTATACTATAAGCTATATAGTTAGTATATATAGACTTCTAGTCCTTGATAGTTATAGTAGCTATATTATATCTAAATTTAACTAATACTACTTAGACTACTTAATTATTATACTTTATATACTAGTATATTTATTATATCTACTATAGTTACTTAATATTAGTTACTTTATAGAGCTTAAGTAGTTATATAGTAGCCTTATTAAGATAAAAATAGGCCTTAGTATAAACTATATTAATAAGTAAGAGTTTCTACTACTATATTAGTAAGCTCGAGCTTTAGTACTATATAGAAGTAATATCTAAAGTAGTTTTCAAGTAATAGAGCTTATATCTTTTAAGCTAAATTAGATGTTATTACTCTTATATTCTTAAATCTATATACTATTACTATAACTATAGCTATAACTTATTCTCTCGCTCTATATAATAATAATACTCTATAATATTACTAAGCTATAGTAGTAAATAGAGCTTATAAAATAGTATCTTAAGTAATATACTTATAGTCTACTATCTCTATTATATTAAGTATTAAACTAACTTCTAAAAGAGTATTAAATAGCGATATATAGTACTATAATACTTATAAGCGAAAATAAGAAGCTTATAGCTAAGAACTACTATTAAAAAAGAAAGAGAGAATAAAGATATACTTATATAGCTAGAGAAGATGTTCTTATAGACGCTAAGGCCTAAGTGTTAATAGAAAGGAATGAAAATAGTTATATAGAGAGTATAGAAGAAGAGTAAGGTAGAGTATAGTAACGCGTACTACTAAGGTATAGTTTATATCGGTTATTTAAGTATAAGACTTCTATATGTCCTAAGTATTAGCGTGTTAATTAGTACAGATTTTATTATAATATATTAGGTTGTAGTTATAATATATATATTTTTGTGTTAGGTGATAGTGGGGGCACGGCCATAGGCTAGGGACGGCAAGAGGCTAGTAAAGTATGTTAGAAAGATAGCCTTACTAATGGTTAGCAGCCATTCGACGTCCCCTGCGAGCCCAGGCGGGCCTTCAGAAAATGAAAAGGAGAAGCTCCTGGAGCTTGAGAAAAGGCAGCTGGAAACGCGAGTAGCATTTCAAGATTCAAGCCCACCGATCCAGCCCTCAAAGCTCACTACAATTCGCTGAGACACAATATCAGAGAAACATGACAGTCACACCAGAAATGATGTCCTACTCCCCGGCGCCAGAACAAAAGCTAGTCTTCTTACCGCGTTTAATAACTCCCATCACTGTTAGAGAGAGATCGGAAGAGCCTCGACGAATGCCCCCACCGTATACACCAACCTTCAATCCAACTTACGTCCAGACTTACACTGCAGCTTACAGCACGACATACCACCCTCCACCCCCGTCAACAAAAGGGGGAACACCCCAGCGACCGACCTACACACGAAGTGCCCTAATGTCCAAGACACCACCTACGCAAGAAAATTTCTCGCTGCCAAATGCTGCTGTGAGCAGAGACCGTCCCAAAAACACAGATAACAGGCGCCCTTCAGTGTATAGCATATGGTCACAATCGCAGGACTTGGTGGAGGGAATGAGTAAGAGTTGGAAATGGGGTGGTGATGAGAATACCTGGGAGAGGGCGAAACGTTGAGGAAGAGAGGCATGAGAGTTGTAAGATTATAGGGAAAGATATCTACCTAATCGAGTTGATATAATACGTACGCATTGATCGCGACTTAATATATAATATAGTGGGTGACAGAGTCACATGACACTGATCCTTTGTCCTCGAATAACCTGAGGCAGAAGTCTAGGTTGCTCTCCACCTGCAGTCTAAAGTCGGCTGTTGCTGTGCTGTTGCTGGAAGGTGTGAAGTAAACACGCCACCCAGCCGTCCCTTTTTCCGATTGGAAGCCCAACCACCTCGTCATACTTGCTCCTTCCCCAACCAACTGTAGACAATTTCTGCAGAAAACATCACATCAACTCCAAAACTTCAACACATCGTTGCCATCTACTCACAATTCTCGATAACCATTCGAATTCCTCGTCACTGGTTGGCCACACAAATCCCTGCGTTGACGGGTTCTCGTCACATAGCAAACAAACACGCATACATTCCTCTCTCGACGAACAAAAACCAACATGGCTCCGCTACCAGATAGCAATACGATTCGAGAGTACCTTACCACTCTCCTCAAACGAGTCCCTTCCGCACCCTCTCCCGCCCATGTCCTCAAACGAGCCCAGCCTCTCCTCTCACGAGCCGATGGCACTGGATTGGCAAATCCTGATGCAGGCGTCACACCGCTCGATTCCATTCCTAACAAAGCCGTTTTCGCATTGTTCGGCCTGATTGGTGTCGGCTTCGTTTTGACGGGTATATGGTTCTTCTTCTGGGCCAAGAACGGAGGGTTTGTATTCCAGGAGAACGATTGGGATGATTACAAGTCTACTGTTCTGAGACGCAAGGGTCCTAATGGAACAACACTGAGTGGTGCAACCGAGAGTACGGATCTTGGTGGTGGAAGCATCGTTCATGGCGAGAAGAAGAGTCGATGGGGCAGAAGCAAGGCAGGGAAGAGCAAGAAGGGAGGAAGCCGATATAAGGATTTCGATGTGGAGAACAGTGAAATGACTAGTACCGTCGGGAGTGATATGAGCGAAATCAAGAGACAGATTAAGAAGGACCGGAAGAAGGCAAAGAAGGAAGGCCGTCTAAGAGGTGGCGATTTGGGATCCGAAATGACCGAACAGACTGAGATGATGGAGGCTGAGGAAGGACGTGATAGTGTCGTTGATGCCATGCGCGCCTATCGTCATGAGAAACCTGCTCGTGTTGGTGGCCTCAACAAGGAATCGGATGCTAGTGCTTGGGATGGATCTACCAACGACAACTCTACTGCCGCCTCCGACCTCCTTTCACACCGCGAGCGAACACCCACGAGCACACCAACTAAATCCAAGAAGGAACGTAATGATAAATACACAGGTGGCAGTGCCGGGATTCGAAAGGTCGTTAGCACATCTACCCCCAGCTCCAACTTCTGGGGTCGCGGCTCTACAGTAACCACCAACACTGACCACATGGATGACCAAGAGCGCATCAAAGCCGAAGCCAAGAAGCTTCAAGAAAAGGGACGCGCTGCTCAACGACGAGATTTCTCTTTCCAAGCTGGTGATGATAGCACTGTTGATGGGTCCGAAGACCCTAGACGTGCACGACGTGAAGAGAGAGAGGCAAGACGAGCAAACCGCAGTCCATCAAAGAAAGTTCCAGGCAGCTACGATTACGCAGCCAGTGAGATTGGAAGCAACGTTAGTAGTGATGTTGGCACGAAGACTTATCACCACCCAATTCCTGGCTTGAGTGTTGCTGGTTCTAGTGTAGTTGATTACGCAGAGGAAAGAAGGAAAAAGAGGAATGGAGGAGGCGGATACCGAAGAGGAAGGCGGGATAGTTTGAGTGATGATGGCAACTAATTCTTCGAGCTTTCATCTTTTACGAAAATGGGTTTAGACATCTGTACCAAGGAATTTGGGGTGGAAAGAAATTGCACTTGGGATGGATATGAATACGAGGCATCGGGAATGATAATGCATGGATGATGGCATGGAACTTGCGACTACTTTTTCCCTAGGTGTTTTTGGTACATGAACGGATTATTATGTATGTACGTGTAGATAGCAATTCTGATGAATCTTCTCAGGCAGCCAAAAATCTTGACATCTCGACAGAAAATGCTAAGGGTGCTCACCGGATTTCCTGGTCACTATACTCAGAGACTCACGATACCAGACCTTGATTCAGACAGCCTCATCTGAGCTCGCTAGCCGTAAGCTAGATAGTGTTAGAGAGATTTTATGTCGAGTTTGCTTCTTAGAAAAGAGTGCGAATATACCTTAAATGAAAAGAGGGGTAAACTAGACACTCTCTAGACTATCTATAAATAGTCTTATACTTTAACTATTCTATGAATTTAGACACTAACTACGATACTCTCTCTCTAGTCTAAAAATTAGACTATTAATTATAATTTAACTACTAAAATAAAAAAGATAGTTTATACTAGTTCTCTAAATTAACTATTATAAGAGAGTATATTATCTAGATATATAAGACTATCTAAATCTTTTTAGACTATTCTAGAACTATTCTAAAGAAAGAGTATATAGACTATATAGCTCTTTAGAATTCTAGGAATTCTCTCTTCTTATACTCTATATTATAGCTATCTATATAAGAGTTTCTATAACGGTTCTAACTACTACTCTACTAAGATAAGACTCTAGAAGGAACTTAGCTAATTAGAGGTATCTTATATACTTAAGAGCCTCTAGCTTCTAGGCTTTTATCTCTTCTTCTCTTTTCTTCTTAGCTTAGAATCCTTATATTTAATAGTTTCTACGATTCTATAACCTATATTATAGACCTTATATACGTATTATTATATTATTCTAAGCTCTCTAATACTATCTAGAAAGGATATAGATAATCTCTCTATCTATCTATCTAGTATAATAGAAGGACTCTATAATTC